>JACJUY010003309.1:11275-61827 GCA_014220935.1 Platorchestia sp. MABIK | reverse complement strand
AAACACACATTAGTAGCCCTTTTATGTATAGGAAAACCTTCTGTTAGAGAAAATTTTTGCAATGCTTCCATCGCAATGAATGAGGTACAAAAAGGAATCTTGTCAGTTCATCTCCTGCGAAAGTGAATTCCTACAAAAAACTCCCAGGTACTACGTACCTCGTACAATGCACCTAATGACAGCGTACTATGTAAAGGGCTATGTAAAAAAATGGCTGTCATCGAGTGGATACCAATCGCTCCAACTTGTTCGGAATTAAATTTATGATTTACTTTATATTTTCATCGAGGAAATCCTCCAACTCTTCTTGAGCTGTCAGTTCAATTTCTCTTGCCAAGATTTGGATAGACAACTTTAGTTCTAAAGCTTTCCCAGAAGTTGAAATTATTTTTGAAATGCTGGAAACACGATAAAAAATTTGGGTCGGCAACTCCTCCGCTAGGCTTCCTGCCTGCAGATGAATTGCACTAGAAATGAAATATATTTCTCCACTGAACTTAGCAAAATGTTTTCCGCACAACGGTAAGGATTCAGCTTTACTATAACACGAGAGATGCTGATAAGTGATAACTTATATGTTGAAAATCCATTATGGCTGAAATGCTGAACGTAATTTTTTTGAGAATCTGTCATAAACACGGACGCTGATAATTTGAGTGACATATGAAACACCTTATTGAAACACCTTAGAATAATTTTATACTTAGGAATATTTTACAATTTTGGAGCATACGTTTTAGAAAGTGTATGATCTTTTTGCGTGTAATATTATTTTTTACACATGAAATACTATAGTTAGTTTGGGAATGAATAAATCGGATTTCCCATATCATTGAACGTGCTAGGTATCGTTCCCTCAGCCTAATTTCATGGTCATATGTCGATTGTTTACATAGAAAATTTCACTATATATGAATCTTTAAATGTGTTCCGATAATCCAAAAGAAATGATTCAATTTCTTGCGAGTTAAAGCTCGGAATGTCAAAAACCAATCGGGACACATATGCAGCATGAGTAATCTAAATGTTCGTTCTAAATTCCGTAGATTCACAACGCGCAGCGAATACTGTATATACTCGTTTTAAAGTCAGTGGATTTTTACTCGCGCATCAAGCAATGTGAAGCTGCATTTACATTCTCCGAAATTTTCCACTGCGTACGAAACACCTTATTGAAAAAAGAAATAAATCTGATAAAGTATTTAGATGCATAGAATTGAAAAATTCGTTAACATTCAGTAGGTAGAAAGGTCACGTACTCTAACCAGTATATCAGTGTTTATTATTTCACTGCGCGCTAGACATGCAGAGAACATACGAGACAAATCTTTAGGGTCCAAAACCTTGAGAAAATCATAAAAACGTAAAATACATCTTAAGATTTTTTCGTCATATCATTAGTCTGTCGAATGTCTTTTGGCTGTTGATTCATTTTGAATGTTCAGATGTTATGAGGCAGTATTGAACAACTTAGTTAAAAATACAAGTGGACCCACTGAAACAAACCCAAGCTGAGCAGGCCAGATTTCACAATAATTCCATAAATGGATTTTCTATCTAAGCCAACATGCAAGCATTCAGTGTTTTCTTTAGCTCACTATGTGCGTTTGAAACTGATTCACTTGGCGGTGCAAAAATAAGAGCTAATATTGTTACGTTAAAAATGAGAAAAACTATAAAGTCCTATGCTGTTAATTCTGAGCTGAAAAATCATTTCCACTCTTAAAGTCATTGGAATNTTTATGTTAGCATTTTTCACTTTCCCACTTGCATTTTTTGAAAGATAAGCGGGGAAAGATTCAACAAAGTAATTTGTCTTCGCAAGAATAGTGATGACTTAGTGAAATCTACGGAATAATGAAATCTATGGAATTCTAAACATGCGAATCTCAAAACTCAGAAATATCCATTCAGCCTATCTTGTAGAAACAGAGTATATTGTTCAGACCTGTAATATCCCACAGCTTGTTTGAGAGAAAGACTAGGTTTTTGTGTTTTTGATGAAATATACCATTGCAGTGTCGTATACGTGAAGCGATGAGGTTGTGTTACCACTGTGAATATAACTCACGAGATTCTTGGATTAAGCAACCAGCATTTGGACAAAACGAGCTGTTCATAGGAAAACTATGCAAGCAACTGATATCTCGCTTCTCATCGGAATACTTGAGCGATACTTTTCCGTGATTCTAATAAAATTGCATTATGATTTTCATTACAATTTTGCTCTTTGATCGTTGCAAGACATAAAATTATGCTCTGCTACGCATCTCGCTTTCGCTACGCGTTCACGTAGCCGAAAGAGCGTCGCTTTATCTGCCGTAAAGTTTGATGCTCGCCAGAACTGCCTCGTGAAAATTATCTGAGCAATTTCCGCTCCATCGCCTGTCAATGTGGTTGATGCTAACAACTTTTTACCATCTGAGGTTTGTCTTTTTTGTGTTGTGTAAGCATTCTTTAGCTATGACAGATGTAAAATTTTCTGAAATGTGCGGCAGTTTCGAGCTGGGGACAAATATGTAGGTTGTGTGAAATGAAAGTTCAGTTTAACTTTCCCAGATGCAGTTGTCACAGAACGTGACAGTCAACAGGGTTATTACTGTAAAGAAACTCTAAAAAATGCGTTTGGCATAGTTATGGAAATTTATGTAAATGAGTATATAAATGCCCTTTCAACTGCACATTATAAGCTAAAAAAAGTCCTGAATAGTAGCATGGCTGCTCAGATATGCGATCCATGAATGGAACTATAAATATCCCCCGCTTAGTTGTGTCATAAGTCAGTTGATTCACATGTGATTTTCATTGGGCGTTTGCTATAAACCAACTCGTGCGCAAAAGAAAAAGGATTTGATGAAAGTAACTCGAGGTACAGTTTACACAGTTAAGATACTACCACGATTTTTCACTGTGCAGATTTCTCTTGAATGTTCTGTATGTATCAAGAGCGGAGTTAAGTATAAAATACATTCAGGGTGTCTGCTAAAAATGTAACCGGTTCAAATATTCTGTAGTTTTAAAAATCTCAATGGTAGACGGCTGAAATGAGTTTCAACGAAAAGAACAAGATTTGTTTATTTTTTCATTTATACAACATTGTTTATTTGGCGTACAGGAAGGACAGAAATAAGATAAACTTGGTAAGGATTTTAATTAACGATGATATACGAAATCAGTAGGAAAATTGTTTGCTGAGACATAGGTAAAGAAAACTACTGTTCATTTTATTCTCATTAATGAATTTCAATGAGACCAGTGATACAATGCAATTTCATCAAGAAATACCAATACAGGATAAATATCGACGGTTATTATTTGGTCTCAGAATAAAAAATTAGGGTATTTCTGATCAAACATTGTCGGAGAACAGGATTTTTCAGTGATGAGTGTCACATTTATTTTAAAGTTATGACAAATAGGCAAAAATTACCAAAGTAAAACAAACTTTAAATCTTACTCTTTTCAATCAAACCATTTTAGCCTGCTAGCATAAATGTTTTACCAACTAACCTATTTAAAATTTAATACTTTTTTAACGGCCACCGAAATACTCTTGTTAGAGTCCGTGGCCCTTGTACCGCCTGAACATAAGCCAATTCTTCAATTCTATGCTCTAAAACTGCCATCCGATTTCAATTTTTTTGAAGTAAGTGTTTTCTACCCAACTTAAAATATGCGAGTTTGTAAATGCCCCTCACATTGTTTGATGCTGCGAATAAAAACCCACGGACTTTAATCCGAATATTTACAAAACACGATGAACTCTGCGTAATCTACGGAATTAAAAACTAATATTTAGATTACTTTTGCCATATACTTGTGTCCCGAGTGGTGCTTGGCAATCTGAGTTTTGCCTCGCTAGAGATCGAATTTTTGCTTTTGGGTTATCGGATTACATATAAAAAATAAAAAATAGGGAATTTTACATGACCACATGACCGTAATATTACCCACAGGAAAGATACCTTACATATATGATGGCACGGGAAGTACTCTTTATTCATTTCCCTTGCAATCATAGTACTTTATGATTTTGATTTTAATCAAAACACTTTTGCAACAAAGTTTAGTAGAAATGTTATAAAGAGTTATCCGAAAGAACAGTGACAGTTCTTTAAAAAAACTTATGAATCGAAATTTGAATCATGAATTGCTGTTTACAAAAACTGCATTCCAGAACCCTTTTTTGTCCCTCTTTTTTGAAATTAATCAAATCATCGAATAAAGGCTGGCATTATATTTCATCAATGCCCTCTGATACGTAAAATAATTGATCTACAATTGGCAAGACATGAATATCGTATTGAAGTCTCATCAATAGCGAAGGGTTTCCCTTAATCAGATTTTAAATCAGATACATTGAGAATTTCTTTTTGAATAGCAAGACGGAGAAACCAACTATGTGAAATGTAAATATCTAAGCCTTTCCAATGGATTTGAGGATTAGTCAAATTTTTTAGTCTATGAAAACATGAACTCTGATGTCAAAGCTTTGGCGAGAATTAAGAAATGATATTGAAAACATCAGTTCAGGGAATTTTTTTCGATGATTTAAATTGCCAATTCACATTTAGCTTCACGGATCGTTTACACAATTATAAAACTGCGTTTTTGTGAGAGTTTTCCCAACAGTTAGAAGCTTGTGATGATACCGTAGTTTTTTCCTATCCATTCAATTAAGTGCCTTAAATTGAAACCTTTTTCTGTTATCGTTACTAGCAAATCATTAATAGTTAAGTTTCGCTGGAAGTAAAGATTAGTCCTTAATTGAAAAATTTGCTTGTTTTTCTCTTACTCCTTCTGACCGACTTTTTGCAGGGTGCTTCCGTGAACTATCGAAACAGATTTACGCAAAGTGAAGCAGTGATTAGCTTGTACTCCACAATCTTATTTGATAGTACGAGGCATCTGTATTATGTACTTTAGCTCTGTTAGATTAGAGCTTACATGCCGTGCGTCAAAGAAGAGGGAATCAGAATACTTCTCCATGTTTTATTTTTATTTAAAAATGATTATTTTTTTGAGCGTCCAAATGAGACAATTTCCTGCTAAAACTTGAACACGGAGTCATAAATAAGATTGTGCAACTTTGATTTGATGTAATTAACTAATCCTCCATTATACAATAATATATTCATCTCTTTATTCATCAAAATATAGCAAAGCTCGAATCAAACGAATGAAAAGGTGACACATGGCCTGGTGAAGTAATTTCGTTAATAATTTCCCGTTTAAAGAAAACCACTGTAACCCCTTTTTAGCTCGAACTCATATTGGTCAGGTCTTTCACCGAAGAAAGTCAGAGATAAAAACTTATTGGTATTTTATCATGATTGTAAAGTCTTATCTTTCTTTGGGAGTCTCTTTTATTCTCTAAATATTTACTCCTCTAATTAAGCAACACCGTCTCCATAAATTTTGAAACAAAATACACCTTCAAAAGCTCTGCAAAAATGATGGGTATCCTTCTTTTTTGTGAATGTATTTTTCAACAGCAGAAGCGGCCTTTCATGCTGCTTCATGCAGTCTTTATCATCGAATAGCCGGAATAAAAACGTAATTCAGTTTACGGAATATGATTTTAAGACTTGAAATTGAACATAAGAAGCCCATTTTTAATTGGCAATCCGTAATTTACAGAGAATTTTTAACAAAAGATTGGGCATGACTTGTCATTAAATGTTTCAGAGGATTTTGATTCGAAAGGGAATTTTTCAGCGGCAAAAATAGTGGTTAAATTTTGAGAACTCAAAGAAAAACTCAAGTACAAGAAAAGTTTGTTCAATTGCTAGAGGAGTGTGTTTATTATGTTTTCACAAGTATTCGGACGCCAGGAGAGAAAACTAAAAGTCATTAACCCAAATTCCAGTAATGGAACCATAATTTAATAATTGAAAATTGATTCCTCAAAATCAGCAAAGAAATGTTTTCAGTAGTTCTAGAATTCAAATTTTTCTAAATCACTTTCGAAATTATTCACTATGAATCCTTAAATTACAAATTTCTCTCCAAAAACCAGCGAACAAATGATTTCCATAGCTCTTGAATTAATGTGCGTAATAATGTTCGCAGCTGAGAATGCGCATCTTTGGCTTGGCGAAGCGCAATAACGATTAACACTTAACTGGCAGATCAATAGCATGTATCAAATATATTAGACTAATTTCCCTACCGTAACACCGAATCGCTACAAGCAGACATCGTTCGAATAAAACGGTTATTTGAAGTTTATGAAAATATGTAAAAAAACACTAGATTCCTCCGCAAAATTTTAAAATTCGTTTTTGACATTCATCTTTATTTTTAAAAATGTGTAATTCCTTCTTCAAAATTTTTTTAGCAGTACATATTGGGGCTAGAGGCATGATGCATTTTTATCAAAATTCACTACAGAAACAGTACGATCAACTAAATTATCACATTCCCTGCTTATAACAGTTATTGACAATATTTACGTTCAGCAAAATTTATACAAACCAAATCGACAGTCATTACCGGATTACATTTCTCCGAATTTCAATAATTTCAAGAGCATGGAAGCGATCGTCTACTTTTACCTTAATAAGATATGGAAAAAAGTACCACCACTGTATTACTTTGACTTCATAGTTTTGCTCTTCCATTTTAGAACCAACCCCTCTGCTGTTGACAGGGGGGCTTAAACTCGCTTATAATCTAATTTAATCAAGTCTTTCTTGACAATATCTTTGGACGCCGTTGCGTACAAGTTAGAGTCTGGTCCTGATACAGAAGTTATGATCTCATGGTTGAGGCTTCTTGGAACTTAGACTGAAGCCGCGTCTCATCATTGGAGTTTGCAAGTCATTTCCATGAACCCAGAGTCATCACTCTCCCGTCTCTCAGACGCTTCACCTGTTATTGTGCCACAGATCAGCCGTCCTTAGCCAGCTGGGACAGCGGTGGAGGGGAATGGGTTCCATCCCGACCTCCACCCAATGTGTCTAGTTTATGGGTTGCTGCTACCCGTGTCGTTAATTGCTAAATGCTTGCAGCGAATGATCTATTTTTATTTTTATATTACGAACGAAAGAAGTTATCATTGGCACATTTAGAGTGCTGCTACCCGTGCTGTGTCATTCATTGCTAAGCACTTGCTGCGAATTATCTATACTCTATTTTTATATTGCAAACGGAAGCAGATTTCATTGGTATATTTTGTGACCCTCCTGGTTTTAAGAAACGTATGTAACGGCGCAGGAGATAAAAAACTGGAAAATTCCTGAGTGTACAAATTACACTGCTTGTAGAACCTTCAAAAATAAAATCAATCCATAATTAACTACGTAGGAGAAAAATTCAAAACTTTGATGCTTTCTACTCTAGAATGTAAATTTCAATATGTAGCTTTCGCGTTTCAAGTAAATTTTGGTTTGGCAACCATAGAAGCGTTGACTATTCTTGATATTTCCTGGTATGAACATAAAAAAAATGTATTACTGTCGCTGCTTTGATAGATGGAAATAAACAGATAAGCTGGCAATTGGACTGTGTTGAAATTTTACATTGATTTTTTACGTTCCATCCAATCTAGGACAATTTTCTTACAATATGAATGAATACGTTTCAGTTAAGCTCTCGTGAAGATATATTCTAATGCTTTTTCTCGGATAATCATACTAAATTTCACAAGCTTATTGCGTTGTTACAAACTATGCGATTCTGGGTGAATAATGGCGAATGTAAAGAAAGTGAAAAACGAAGCAACCTTGTATTAAAGTTGAATCAAGAAAAAATCTCACCAAGGAATGTTTACAGAAAATTCCAAGTATCCCCCACAGTAAAATTGGAAGAGATTTTTTTTTTGCCCTGAAGCCCATGAACTTTACGTTACTTTTCCAAATATTTACTCAATATTAAAACTTTCCACACAGAAAAGAATCTTGTCTCAAAATCATTCGGTCGTTTCCTACCCGTTAGGAAGTAGCACAAAAGGAAATGCCCCTGAGAGAACAGGGCTTCATCCAACTCGACTTCCCCTCGTCCTTCAAATTCTCCAGAGCTCTCCAAGTGCGCAAAAGAGATTGAAACTTCCACAAAGCCCGCAACCCAAAGACAGCTGCTTCGTTCAACGAAATGCAGGGGCAAATGAGAGCGACTACCAAAGCAATGGAAATGGTTTCTGTGCCAACGGTTTCAAAAATTCGATAATGGATTTTATTGTACATGAGATTAATTGAATGAGTACAACGTTCAAGTCGGTAGTGTGGTGTGGAAACTGTATAAGTTTAATGTATATAGTCTGAAATAATTTTTTTATTTTTTTTATGGTTTATTTTTATTTTTCATGAAGAGCAAAAAGCCATTTTGAGTTGATACCATTAATTAAACTGATATTTATGAACGTTCATGTTGACCTGTGTTTGCTGTCAAAAGTTTAGTAGAGAAGCCAAAACATACACAATAAATTTCTATCTCATCAACCTAAACTAAAACCGTGCAAAAAAGCGTAGATTGTACAGAAATTAGGGTAGTATTCAAAACATATTCAAGAAAGGTTTAAAGTCAGCGTTGAAAATTCTTACTCATGAAAAATTTCGAAAAACGTATTATAGTAATCTACCGGTATTTTTATATGACTACATAATTGACCTACAGTATATTCCAGCAGTGAAAAAATCCTTCCATTGCCCCAAGAAATCATTCGCAAAGTGCATGTTTCGCAATTGTTTTGCTCATCTCATTTCCATGAGCAGAACGTCTCATCTACAGTGGCAAGGGAAATAAGTAATTTAGGCTGGAAAAGAACGTGTTCGAAAGAAGAAGCAGCACCGTTTTTCTGCACAGCTTACAATGCAAGACTAAAAATTTATTTCCACGTATATTCGCTGGCTCCTACACTGATCAAACTTGATGATTGAATTTCGCACTGTCTATGGCAATATTTCTTGAAATTCCTCAACCCCATTTCAGACTGACGATGAGCTACTGAGTTTGAATCTTTGAAGATCCGAAGGACCCTTGAAAACAAGGAGGATTTTTTAACATATTTGACTGCAGTTCATAAAAGACTTTGTCATAAACACCTTGGCGCCGTTGAAAATTGTTAGAAATGCAAACTTCACTCACCGAACAGCGAAGTGCCAGAAACTCAGATTTAGAGTTTCGGTTTCACATACATTTTTTAGAAAAGGGTATTTTGCACATTCAGCAAACCAATGATCAAAGAGAGTTTGCACGCTAAAATGTCCAGCACTTGGTCATATTGATGCTCAGCAAAAACAAAATTCCTCGGAGAATTAGATAGGAAGTACCTTCAATGTGATCCGTGTAATTGATTCTAAATAAAACTAGACAACCCCGTTGACCCGAGCATTTTGGAGAGCAGGTTCGTCAAAACCTCGAGCAAACTATCACACGTCGGCCGGTGTTCCCAATTTTAATTTAGGATTCACCTCGACAATAAGACAGCTGGTTTTCATCACTGACATACATGATAACCATTTATCGAACCCTAGTTATTCCTAACCAACTTTTGGGTCAAACAACTATATGTATCTAGTGATTTTGAAGGTAATTAAATCACAAAGTACTGCCTATTAACAAACGAGTACCTATTACCTAAGAAAATCCGTAATGTTAGACTTTTAACTTTGACATGAATTCATTTTTGCTACTTCCAAAAATATTGAAAGAAATGCATTACGAAAATTAAGTCATTCTCAAATTCCATGTTGCTCCGTGTTCAAAATGTAACTTATATTCTCTATTTTTAATTATTAGAAATTTAGAAATTATTCAGTGAGTATTTTCTTAGCATTTTTCGGATGTTCTAATTGCACTTCAGCGAGTTCGTTGCTCAGATGTACAAGTACATGTACATCGAACCCATTTTGAAGAGCATTACTCTAAAAATAGGACCAGACATTATTATCCTGAAATCAGTGGTACAATCAGAGGTAGTTCAGTTTGAATTTCAAAACAATCCAAAGCAAATAAGCGATGCGTCTCGAGACTTTAATTAATCGTCTCCACCTGGACCGACAGAATGGCTAATTAAGTTAGTTGACTTGTAGTTACTGGCTAAGTTCCCGTCTGACTCGAAACAAACTCCCGAACTTTAGTCTAAGTTTAAGTTTGGAGGTCTCGGCGCCAAGCTGTTCAGACAATACATGCTGTAATAATGTCAATGGAGTTCGTCAAGCATTTCTAATCAAGCTACGACCTTTCGGGCAACACAGAGAACTTATGCAGTGTGAATTACAGTGGATTTGGTTATTTTTCCCTCTTTATTCAAACGTAAATGCCTACTTAAATATTTAGGTCTCAGGATTTATGACACTTATTTTGACCTGGAATTAAGAGATTCGCAAAAAAATGCGTAAAATCAAATGATCCATCGATACAGAATCAAATTTATCCGAAAAAAGACAGCACAAAACATTCTATTCTGGTTTCCTTCAAACACAGCAATGTGAACTCCGATATTTCTTGATGTATACATGTGTGAGATTTTTATCTAAGATTTCGAAATCGTATAGGCATATTCATAATGAGAGCTTTGCAAGATTTAATAAACAAAAAGAAGCGAATAAATTTTTTAATCTAAGGTGAAATGAAAATCAGTAGTTTGACACGTTGACTGAGCTTGGTTAAACAGAAGTTCAAAATTCAGCTCGAAAAAAATTCAGTTTAAATTTTCAAAATCAGGCTGAAAAAAATATTCATTAAAGCGTGCCGGAATTCTATTTTATAAATAACACGGGTGAATTCAACTTATAACTACACATGACTCATACATGATGTGAAAATCACCTCAGTGACCACCACCGGATGGATCGCAAAGAAGTCCACACGCTAAATACAAACCAAAAGAACCAACACGAAGCCTTGCTGCACTAGCATCGGCTAAACGATGCACCTTTTTTCTTCAAAGGATTTTCCTTCATGCGATTCGAGAAGCGCAAAACCACAGCAGCCTCCGCCGTATATTCGTCCATCAGCTTCCGGCTGGTTGGGCGTGGAAGGAAAGCTCGCTCCTAGCCGCAAATTGTGCTGGTTTTCTGTGAACTCTGCACGGATAAGAGAACAAAATGTGAGGTCGTCCATCTCAACGACATTGCTCAACTTCTTTGTTTGAAAAAGAAAGTAGTTTTCTGAGCTGCAGAAACAAACGTACAAAAATCAGTTTCCTTCTCTTCACATTTTCATTCAAAACGAAAAGATCATCCGATCAATTTTCATCTTCAAAATCTTGTTCTGAAATTTGAAAAAAACACTTATTTAGCCTCTTTTCCAGCATCCGTAATAGTCTCCTATAAAGACTAAATCCGATTCAAAAAAGAACAGTCTTTTTTGTTTCCATTGCCTACATGAACGCGCCATAATTCTAACGATTGGTTTGCTCGGTAAACTCTCCGAGAGTAAGTGTTCTATTGGCGTACAGGGTTCTGAGAGGCAGCGTGTAAGCCCAAACAAACCCTATTCTTGTGAAAGTCAGTAGACGTTGTTGTATAAATCGAGTAAGAATTGGTAGGCATTTTTTCTTCGGCGTTCACAACGAAAGCTTCACTCACAACGAAAGCTTATGCGAACGAGTTTCGAAGCACTAAATTGTTGTAAGATTGTTTAAAAATAAGAACACTTCCATAGACATTCATTCACTGATCCCCTTCCCCTATCCTTTTTCTCGTCTGAAAAAATTTCTAGGAAATGAATTAAATTGAAGTTGACAAGAGCAAAGAAAAAATGAGATGAACATTATTGAATACCATTATATTTCTTTTGCTTAAGTAAATTATAATTCAATACGCTATTCGTTGGATTGAATTAAAAGTTTGACTCTGCCTGAGCAACTCTACGCTATGTTATGCAGCACATCTTGAGACATTTTTCGTATTTGTTTAAGTGTGTGCTACAGAGCGTAGGTTCCGGACTTAAAGTGTACCAGAAACGAAAATCCCAATGCGTTGAGATCAAGCGATGAAGAGGGGGACATTCCCAAGTTCTAAAACTCTGAGAAATTGTGATGGCCCCACTGATGTGTTCAATCTGGCGAATGCCAAGGGTTCAAGGGAGTTCAGAAGTGAACAGCTCGATTTTGAAGCGTTCTTCTGGTTACTTACGAGCATGCGTCAACAAATTCTCAACAGTTAAAGTTTGTGCTGGCTTTAGCATCTTTCTTAACCCTTTACCCGCGGCTCCTTGAGTATGCATCAGAATTTGATATTATTTTGAATACTATGCTCAAATGACCTAATTAGAATAGATTTGAAAGATATAAAAAAAAAATTTTGGCAACACTGATTTTTAGCATGTTCCCAAAATGGGAACGTTGGCGGTTACTGCTCCCTAATATTACAGGTTTTTTGGAAATGATGAAAAAACAGCTTCACCTATGTTATTTTTATTATAAAGACAGAACAAATGAATTTTATCATAAACACAAATGTAGAAAAGGAATATCAAACGTGTATTACGTACTTGTATCCATTATAACATCAAATATTGATGATCCATGTACAATGTGAACAAATAATTTTCAATTGTAATAATGCAACAGCATACTACAATGACTCAATTATATATTTCTGTTATCAGAACAGTTTCACAACTACATGAAAAAATTGTGTTTGTCTCGTTTCTCTCCGCCATATTGATAAGCTTTGATATAATAAATAAAAATTGTCTCGTTTCTCCATTCACTAGGTACCACTCAAATCACTGCTTGTGAAACAAATTACTGCTTGTGAAACAAATCACTCCAGGATTTGTGTAACCTTTAAGTGTATTTCACACAGTTGAGTCTCGTGTTCCTTTGGCACATGACACATCTTCCCTGCTTGCAACTTTCATGGAAGTTGTTTACTCCATCATATCGAACAAGGGCAGAAGGCTGGTCCTCCTCGGCGGTTTCTATCAGTTTGACGAGTCAACACGGTTCTTGAAACCTCCCTTCTGAGTTAAAGAAAACTCATCTTTTGGTATGGGTTGGCCAATGAATAGCATTTACAGGCAGCAACAACTGGCAAGTTCAAATCATGAGCAAAAGGATTCCACCACCACTTCTTAGAGTGAATTCTTGGCTCGTGCTCCAGCGCGTGCTACCTGATTGATGCAGTTTCCTTCGTGTTGTCTTCACTATAATATTGTAGCTCGATTTCGTCTCCAATTTCTTAATATAATTTTGATACAGGTATGTCATCATAATCTGGTTTGTCATTACTGGGCACACTCTGATCACCATCCGTAAGAGGTAGACCAAGAACATCAATCCTGCTACTGCGAACATTTTCCTCCTCATCTGCAGCAGTGCTTAGGAAGCTATGGCGTGATCTTCTGAAAACCTTAAGAATGTTTCAGAAAATGTATTTTCATTTAATCTTTGATGATCGACAAGTAAAAAAGGAATACTTGAAAAACGCATGACTTGAAAATACTCGAAAAATACATGAGCAAAACATTGCATGTGAGAAATGTTCATTTTAGAGATGGATCAAACGACTGCAACTGCGTTACAATGCAAAAAAACCCACAACCGAATAACTGCAACTGCATTACACCCCTTTAATCACAACCGCAGCAACTGAAACAGCGGTTGTTGTTCAAAGTTGCGCGGTTGCGGTTATATAAAATGCAGTCCTCTTCAATATAAAACTACATTTGAGTAACACTCTAGTCCATTCTTACTAATACCAAATGAAATACTGATCAGCTATATCGCTTCAAAATTATCTAATAGTTCTTCAAAATTAAAAAAGATTGGATATTTATAACCTAATGATCAGTATCTAAATTAGTAGATTGGACACACCTTCGCATTAATGAAATATATCTAGAAAGTAAGTACAGAAACTTACCCGTAGAAAGAGGCGGCATCCAAATCACTTTCTTTCACTCAGATGTTATCACGGTGGGCTACAATTTAAGCATGTAATGACGGGAGAGCCAACAAATCTCGCGCAAGCAAGTGCATGAACAGGTTACATGTCGCAAGACACTCGCACAGTGGGCCGAGTGAAACCCGTCATGACAGGGTACCCTACACCGCCAACGTTCCCATTTTGGGAACATCTATTTTTTTTCGTTTTTGATCAATTTGATTGAATTATTTCTCATTTTTTGCAAGTCTAATATAATTATTAGTTATTTTTCTTTGCTTATTCAGGAGCATAAAGAAATATCACACCACTATTTACATATTTTTCATAAAAATAGCAAAGTACCAAGAAGTGAAAAAATGACTATTTTTGAGATGTCCTAAAAAAATAATTTCATGCTTCTGATAAAAATAACGATGTAAACTTAAAGTTTTGGTCTTCTAGAGTAGATCTATAACTGAAAAGTCCTAATATTGTAGCTACACATAAAGCTATGTAACATTTTATGCATGTTCCCAAAATGGGAACGTTGGCGGGTAAAGGGTTAATAAATGTTTGGAAAAGATATCTATATTTTGTAAGTAGCAACCCATGTCATGATCAAGGTAGTTTTTTGGAAGTCTGAAAATCGTTCATGAAGCGGCAAAAATGTTTGTCGTGGACTTCCCTAGTACTCTGTCATACGTTCGCCTCAACAGCAAAAATTTTACAACCAGAGAACACGTTGTCATTTCCATGCCTGCCCTCTACTAAATGCCTGTTCAGAAAAACGTATGCCCAGTTCAGCGCTTCATTTTTTATTGGCATGTTAATTACAGGCACTTTGGTCTTGAATGGCTACAAGTTCAAGTGTTTCCAGCAATGTTCCAAATGTCTTTCCACTCAAATTAATTTCTCTCCGTAACTTCCGCATTGACCATCATTTGTTTCTTCAAACCCTTGTTTTGACGACTTTAATAATATTTGGCAGCCTGTATGAAGATCGAAGGTCGCCAACTTGAAGATGAGCTTCATGTTATTTAACCTCCATTGAACCGGCGCATAGGCTTATGATACGAATATTCTGATGACAGAATCAAGGCAGTTATACCTTTTTGCAACGGACTTATAACGTACTTGTAAATTTTTGAAATTATTAATTTGAAATTTGTGAGCTGGAATTCCTTTCCTGAACAGGAACAAAGCTGCCATCAAAAGTTCGTCATGCGGCTAACAGAAATAACCAGCAGCCGAAAAAATTACAGTTAACTTGAAATTTTAAGTCCTTCATTACCTACTGGAATCTTAAAACACGACTGCAAATATTTCATTTAGGAAGAGCTAGATGCTAAATTGTTGGCTTCTGATAGCTTACTAAGTGTAAAAGAGCTATTTAAAAGGCGTGAGGATATTGAGCAGCGTTACTGCAAGCTAAAAGTGTTTAGCAATTGAAATACCAATCCACTCAATATTACTTACTTACGTGCAAACATTTCATTTAAACGAAACGGTTAAAGAGCCACGGTTCGATTTCTCGTCTCAGGCTTGCCAAGAACTATCGATTGATATCTATTATCGGCCATATTATATAGACGCCGATAATTGTGTCTCATATTGCACTGAACTAATGTTATTTCGATGTTGCTAATTGAATCGGTAAGTCGAGCACAATTAACGAATAGACTACGAACGCAGATGGATATTCTCTAGAAGCGTATTGCTCTAGACTAATTTTCACGTGAGAAATAAGTTTCATCTAATAATTTGTAATATCTGAATTAAATTTTATCTGAGAATTCCGTAAATGTTGTGTCCTCTCGAAATGATATTAAGCCTGAGACGACTGATATATTAGTAACATGATTACTAGAGTCATCAACTTTTTGATTCAAGGTTTTTTCTTCGCCCCCGTTCTCCGTAGAGCATGAATGGAATCGCTTCACTATACTTTGGAAACTAATATATGTATAGGTAATTATGTTAACAGAAAATTACATGCAAAATGACATGTTTATTTTAGTAGTTCACTTATACTGCGTATTGTATAAGAAACTGTGGGAATGACATATTGTTAAATGAAATGATTCATTTTAGATCGATCACTTAACACCATGTAGTAGCTTCACAGAGACGTTTTCATACAAAAATAGCATCGTTGTGGAAAATTTTTTCTTGTTGATAAAAGCGCTGATGCAAGTAGAAGTTCTTCACATACCATACTTTTTTATTATTTTATTATAATAATATTGTGAATTGATCTTACCCGAAAATCAAAAACGAAGTTTATGCAGAAAAGCATCAAATTTATCTTCTTAAAATAGGCATCTGTAAACCCATCAAGAGGCCATTGCTGAGGCGAGAGGTAGATTTTGTCATCTGCTCGGCTGGTGAGGCCATAATCGGTGCACTCTCTTGTTGAACGATAAGTTTAAAATTATATTTTATTCATGCTGAGGATATTTTAGTTTGATGGGACATTGCAAGCATTTAAAATTTGAAAGTTCATTATTAACCTCAATGATCGACACGCATTAATTACATTACTCTACATTTAAAACAAAAACTTTTGACAAATTCCAATATGAAAAAGAGAAGATGTGTTAGTTGGTGATGCAGGTGCATAACTATTTTCATTTCACGCTACTTCATCGTTTCTAATTATCATGCATTTCTAGCGACGGAATCATTTTCACGTTTTAAAAATTCATTGTTTCTAATGAACTTACAAAAAAATTTATTCAACCATTACAAGTTACGCTCTACGAACTCTTTAAAATTGATTTTTTTTTCAAATCTAGTACAATATTTCCAGTTTATTTGGAAAAGCTAATCTATAACCTTTTTCGCTACAATTGAAATTAAAGAAATTTCATTACACCTATACTTCGGAAGCGATTCATTCTGTATGATACTGGAAACTATTTCAAGAAAAAATTGTTTACGCAATGCGTTTTGACTTCATGGAAAATATCAATTCTTAGCAATCGATTTCAATATGAATGGAAATTATTTTTCAATAGGGCAAAAATATGGTTTGGATGCTATTTACTTTAATACGCTGGAGTAACAAACTTATTTTCGAATAATTGTGATTTTCAAAGGTATTGAAAGCTCTATAAGTCCCTGTCTTCTGTATAAGCAGAAACTTTGAGCGTGGTCCCAGCTACTTCTGGGATAGGAAGTCAGGTGGAGCAAAGGAGGCATGCAGAATTATTGATTTACTGTTGGCTGTTTTTTATTGTGACTCTCTTTCTAGTTAAACTTCATTAATTTTTACTGGCAGCCACATCGTAAGTTCAGAGATTCTGAGATCCCAAGGATTTTTTACTATCGTACATTTCAAAGAACACATCGATAATTTCAAGTGTACGGGTTTATACAATGAGTTACGTGTCGTTGTACATGATTCAATCAAGTAAAATCAAGTAGTTGAACACAAAACTCTGAAACTGAAAGTTTTAAATAGATAAATATGGCATAAAATGGTCCAACATTACGCTACAAAGAATCTTGCACCATGACAAAATTTCAAAAAATTAATATGCCGACAATGGACATTGAGCTCGCAAATTTCCAAAAATAACAGTTTAGACGAAGAACATTGAGTTAGCAAATTTTTATTTCAACAAATGTAATCACCTAAATTGTTTTGGCATTCATTCGTTGTCTAACTCTGCTGCTACTGCATAGTAAAATATTAATTGTGCGTCATTTACTGATGACGCAAACTTTCTGAAAAGTGGTGATACTTTCAACATTTCTGCAGTGAATTCCACATCAGGGCAGCACTCTGCCCACATCAATAAGTTGCAGCTGCCCTCATGAACAACGATCAGTCAGCCTCCTGTCTAGAGTGACCAATGATCAACGATCTTCTTGCTACTCGTCTCTTCCGACCTATGATCAATACACTCACTGCAGTCGGGACTAATGATCACACGTTCAGATCAGTCACTTTCTGATCACTAACTCAAGTTTTAAAAATTTTTTCTTTCGCTTCCAGCTCTTGGAGATTTCACAGCAACTCGGAACAGCGTGACTTTGCTTCTGCATGCAGTGGTGGATGAAATTACTGAACCTCAAATGCAAGTCGTGGGCCATCATTTACAATACCATGAAAAATTGACGTCGCATGTCATCGATTTTCCAGATTAGTTTTCAATAGCGAAGTAGTAATTATAAACGAGATCTTAATGATGCATGTGGCTCATCTTCCTTTAAAATTATGAATTTGCTTCTGGGAAAATTTAAATAATTTGCAAGCTTCAACTCGAAAAGAATTTTCAAAAAAGACGCGTGTTTTTGCCCAGATATATCTTAACTGAATTGCTGAGATTTTGAAACAAAAAACGAAAACAAATTTCAACGTAAGCTACAATGTAGGTAGTTCTCAATGTAAATAGTTGCGTAACTATTTTCATTTCAAACTACTGCTCATTATGATACATATGAGTTATGCATGCAATAGTGTAACACAGCCTTATTCAATGAGCCGAGTATACTATTTCAAAACCCTTACCGGTTCTGCAGGAGTGAATAAAAATCTACATTTCTCCAGTTTCACTAACGACATCTGTACTGATTCGCTAATATCTAATTTATCCCAAATTACGCGTTAATGGAATGTCATTTCGCATCCACATGCTAAATGAACATGAGTATACGAACATAGTCCAAAAATAAAATAATATTAACACTCATCGGGAAAGAGATGGTTACTTCTGAGTTGTTTGAATCAGAGACCTTGATTAAGTATTCAGCTCGCTCCTGACTCAAACAAGGAAAGATTTATATGCATCATCTGTAGCCTGGATATTCGTCTCGCGCTGCTGTGCAGAACAGAGTAATGCGTGGGCATCAGAAGGGCGTACTTTAACATTCCCTGGCTCAGACTTCACATGAAGCACAAATTGTGTGTTTACAGCGACTTCTGAATTAAACTTGTTGGAGGAGATTCTGCGATGAAGGCCTTCGGCCAAATGTTTGTCTGATGACGGTTGGTTTAGCGTTTGAAAACAGAGAAAATCTTATTAAGACATTATTACAAAGACATAGCAAAAAATCTTATTATTCTAAATCACACTAGAATTTTTCAAGAACAAAACCTTGTTTTATTTCGAATGGCATCGCAGAGTGATATTATTTACAGTATCATATAATTCAAAGAAAAATTTAGCGCGAACATTGTTTTCCCGAGAAGCTAAAATGAAAAGAGAGAAAATTTAATGTCATAAAAAAGTGCAAACTACATGAAGCGTAGAATTGCTTCTCTGGGTGGTGCAGATTCTGTCGCATGATAAAACGGGCCGTTTGGTAGCAAAAATTACTAGGGAAATCTCCTTTCAGCTATATCTCTCAAAATCTAATTAAGTTTTTTCTCTATTCGTTCGTTCATTCTGAAAAATTGGGACAAATTTCCATCGGTGATATGTCGTCAACACGACATGCACGAATGAACGAATATTCGTGAAGAAAATTTTTCGTTTTCGCCTGAGACATCATCGTGTCCTTGATTAGGAACTCGTTACTTTTGTGATCGAAGATGGAACATTTTCGAGACCAGTGATAAGGCATCTTAATTGGCTTGGCGTATTTTGACACACTAGGAGAAAAAAGCACAAATTTTCAAGACGCGACTGCTTGTTTTCAGATGCATTCAGACAGATATTAGAATTGGCAGGGATGAAGATTTAGCCAGATAAACCGTATCTGAAACGGCGATTTTTGTTTAAGAGGCGAATTGAGTTACTCAACATCGAAAAGCTAATGTACTATGCGCAAGTTCATGGGTAAATACGATAAAATTCAATTTTAGTTTGTGTGACTAGAGCGTTACTTTACAGACAAATAGTCTAATGTTTGTACAACCGTTAGCAGTACAGTAAAGCTCATACATGAATCAGGCAAATGTGACTGTCCAGCAGCAGTTGTAAACGAATTTCTCAGGGACTGATACGAAGAACGGCAAGTAATTGATTATCCGAGCTTATTCTTTAAATAATGTTGACGGCGGACGGGGAAAATATATGGTTAAATAAGAAAGATATTCAAACATGCACTTTGTTAATTATTTGAAAATCTTGAAAATTCTTTACGTTATAAGAATTGTATTTCAATTGTTCATCATCGTCTAAATTTGGGTACAACCTGAGTACAGGGCTACTTCTAAATGTCAGAGAAACGAAGTCTCTCTCTCCGTTTCCATTTTATGTTTCAAAATATGCAACTGCACGAAAAAAAATGTCTGCGTTTTTCATCAATGTTAAATTTCTTGTGATTGGTGGCCTAAACAATTAATGCACAACGGAAATTGCAACGTTGCGAATGACATGCTAGGGTAGTTTCTCTAACAGAAACTGAAGCACTGTTTGATGCTATGACCTTTACATCACATTATTTCAGTTCTCTCGATCTGGTCGGTTTCTATTCACGGGAGAGTACATCAGAATGATATCCGAAATGAGGTACATATAAGTATTACACTATGCAAAACAACACTGTCTTGTACAATGCCTTATTTTGATTCTCTTTCTGAAAACTAAGCCATTATTTGAATGCAATGTTTTACGAGGGTTTACTTAGCAGGTGTTCTCACATTAAGCTCATGAGGAAATGGTAGGTGTGTTTTCTTCCAAAATGAAGATTTCCTTTTCAAGCAACTGCGCTCTTAAGTCATTCGTAAATATAGTTATACGCGCTGGACGTTGGAATAATGTAGCTCAACATTTGAGCAGCGTAACTGAACAGAGCGGCCGAAGCTCTCGTTCCTGTAACTTTTTTTTTCTCATCTTCATTTAGCAATACACCGTCATGTTCATCAGTGCGAGTCCGTAGCTCCTGAAGATTATTTTAGACGAATTTTTATATCAGACGAGTGGGATTTAACGATTTTAGAATCGTTGGATACTCTAAGGAAAAACATGTGACAAATACTATGGCTAATTGTTTTTCTCTTTAGATTGGAAATGCACGACGGTTTCATTTGCTTCTTTTGAAGTTTAAAGGTAGCATAAACTTATCAAAATTCAACATCCAAGATATCTTTCAGGGTCATTTTGAAGACGGTGCTTTACACGACTATAATGGCAAAGTCAACTAGTGTGTTTTCAATGAAGTGTTTTTTTTACTGATCTCATTGCTCACACATTTTTCCGTCTGCTTCTAAGTAACCGTCGGCTTACGAAACACTTCATTTGCAACTTTGGATTAGCAGCATTGGTAAGAGAGAGCATTGGAGCCATCAACAGCTCATTCAATATCTTACTCTCCATGTGTCTTAGCACGAGAAAAAAATTCCAAAACTGGAATTAAAAATTCTTCGCAAGTTCAAGTCGTCACTTGCAGATGCAGCCACCCGAGCCATCAATTCTGGACATGAACTTTCTCAATTACTGCCAATCTTTGTTGCACGAGATCGATCTGCCAAGTTCTGAAGCAACACTTCTAAGCCTGTTGTGTTATTACTCGGCCATTTTCTGCCGGATGATTTTGTTCACGACACGTTCTGAATGGGTAATTGTCTCAGCAGCTGTCGTTGGCTGCTCACAAAACTCCACATCGGCTGCTGCAGGCAACGCCGAAGTTCTAATTGCGGACTCCATCACTCGCCACAGCTCACAGCATCATGCAGAGGCCGACGTTGGGGTCATAACCAATGTCTCTTATATCTTCAGGCGTGATTTTACGCTTGGCATCGCAGCAATGACGTCACACTACTGGTTATAACGATAACTACCGTTTCAGTGAAATTTATCTTCAGGCTTGATCCTAGACTTGACAACACAGCAATGAAGTCACACTACTGGTCTTAACAATAACTACCGTTTCATTGAAATCGAGTGGAAGTAAATGAGTAACCAAGTCTAGTCTTTTACTACTTTGAAGATACTGAGATAGGAGTAGGTAAAAATTGCATGTGTAGAGGGTGTAAGTACTTAAAAATACATGTGTAGAGAGTGTACATGTGTAAGTACTTTAGGGTCTATGTCTTATGTGATTTCCGATTTACATCCGTATTTAAAAAAGGAATCGCAGGAAGATTTCGGTGATGATCTCCAGATTTGAATATTTTCCGTAAATCTGTTGAATACTCTAAACTTCTGCTGTAGCTGACCTCTTCCTACTGCATTGTGTAATGAAGAATCAACATGAAAAATAAATTAGCAGAAATGGACCCTACTTTTTCTAACTTACATGGTTTAGTGATAAAATGAGGACGTTAACGTACTGATTTATCAAGAAAACATGCGACATGAATATTACTTTACTTTAAATAGTTAAGCCTATTGGATTAGATCACTCATTTGACAGAAAAAGGATACATGGATATATACTTGGATTCTTCAAAGCTTAATGAGTCCCGTACTATGGGAAATTAATTTTGCTACCTTCGATTCATTACAAATAGCGGAAAATCTCCGACCACGGCTTTGCCGTCACGGTTTTTTTGAACAAGTGTGGAGATGAAGAGAAATTTTTATCTCCTTCGTTGCTCTGCCTGCACGATTTTACTGTTCTTCATTAGTGCTTCACTGGACTAGCCAGTGGTATTGAAAATTTTTAAACATTCGTGTGTTTCAAGCAGAAGTTCAGAAAATCAACAAATTTGGGCATACTACCTCCACTCAAGCGATTACCAAAGTCGCACCTAATTTCGCGTTTCAAATAGGGCAAACGTTTCGTTAAATATTAATTGTTCGTTAAATTTGTCAACAATATTTGACCTGCCATGTCCCTCAAGACATTACCTATTTTAATAAAATTGTCAAATATTTTCAGTTCGTTAGCGTAAATAATAACTGACCTGGAAATAGAAACTTTTAGGAGACATTGTGCAGACCTACTCTTAGCATGAAATGGTTGGCTCACTAATGCATGTCGTACCACCCGTAACACACTGAAATGTGTCATTATACATTCATTGTTGATGTACATTGATCAAATACATGTGCAGTATGTGCCAGTTTTAAGATGAACTTTCCCAGTATCGCCAGTAGACAGCCTTCTTGTTGAGCTTATGGTAAAGAACGTGTAAAATGAGAAGGAACTTGTCAAAATTAGCGAGAGGTCCTTGCTGACGACTTCCGATTGAGCGAAAATTAGCGTTATGCATTCAGATATGTTTATTTACCAATGAATTTTGCACTTGGAGCAGGGAACCAAATTTTCTCAAGTATCAGGACATATTTATCAATGTTTCAATGCTCAAAATTTATCTTTTACCATAGTATAAAGTAATGATTTTATTTTGGGGCTGGTCAGAGTTGTAAATGGTCAACAATCTATTCCATTTTTACAGAGAACTCCCTTCTATCAATGGTGGGTTGAGTGTTCAATCCAAAACAATGTGAAAAAGACTGAAGGCACACGACCACCCTTCCCTTCTTATATCCACTTGAGCTCGCAAGAATGGTTTCGAGACGCAGCTCCCACCCAGTGCCGTAGACACCTCCGCCTCACATCCAGCTTTCCTCCTGCTTCCAGGCACAGCACCCATCCAGCGCCGTAGCCACCTCCACCTCACATCCAGCCCTCCTCCTGCTTCCAGGCACAGCACCCATCCGGCGCCGTAGCCACCTCCACCTCACACCCAGCCGTCCTCCTGCTTCCAGGCACAGCACCCATCCAGCGCCGTAGCCACCTCCACCTCACACCCAGCCCTCCTCCTGCTTCCAGGCACAGCACCCATCCAGCGCCGTAGCCACCTCCACCTCACATCCAGCCCTCCTGCTTCCAGGCACAGCACCCATCCAGTGCCGTAGCCACCTCCACCTCACATCCAGCCTTCGACCCGCTGCCCAAGTCTCGCGTTACCAATCACGAACGCCGAAAGTCGATGAAGATAAAGGACACATTGCTGAAGAACCCTTCGTCTTGTGGTTGATTTGTTTATCTGTGGAGTAAGACATGGTTCTGGAGAGCCTGATTTGGAGACGTGAAGTCAGTCCACCAGTCAAGCACAAAATGGACATTTCGAGTGAAGAGTGCAAAGACCACCACAGTGTGATCACTCTGATTGATGATGCATTGTGTCTTGCTACATCAGGAACTAGCTTGCAATATAACTATGCATGCAGAATACTTCGGCTTGGAATGCATGTAAGATGTCCTAAACGGTTACATCGTTTTTTCAAAACGATCTTATTCCATCATTTGAGAGTATTTCTATTTATATATATAAATAAGTGCAGAATCGGCCACGATTTAATGCCAATACTTATTGCTAGACGTTAAAAACATACTCTTTACTAAATTTTGGGCCAACTAGTTTTTCTTGCAAACGTCATTATTATTCACAAGACGAGTAAAGCAAGAATTCCTCCAGAATTCAAACATTCTATGAATTATCTAGTATTGTTTTCATAACTTTTCGTTTTATGGAACTACCAGCCAGAATCTGTAATGTCAACTTTTTGAGTAGATTTGGACTATGCTTATTGATCAAAACATGCTTCATACAATGCAACGCATCACAATGCAATGAATTTTTGAATTTAAGTAACATGTGGTCAAAATAGTTGATTATGGAAAAGGAGCCTCGAAATTTCGGCGTAATTTTGAACGAAATGAACTGTTGAACAACATTTTTCAACAAACCATGCCTCCAACTGGTAATTGAAGTTTCTACAATGATTTCTTTGAGTTTTTCTTTCAAAGAATTCAATAACAGTGTACAAGCGTCTACAACCGTGAAATAAAAAGTCATATTAGAAATAAAATTATTTTTCCAGAGTGAGATCACATTCCAGCCTTTTTGAATTTTGAAGTAGAATTAAAACTACAAATGGGATTGTGACAAAAGGTTAGCATTAAAACAAAATGTGTGGATCATTGATGATCGATCACTATTTAAATGAAAGAAACAGGTCAATTCCGTAATGTATAGGCATAGAATTCTCAACATTGAGCCAGACGACCACGGGCTCAAATCCCCTCCAAAGCACCATCATTTTACCAAGCAAGTGGCTTCTATGGTGATGAAGAAAGCAGATAAGACGGAGTAGAGGGCATTTGATGAACTTTTGATACTTCTGTAAATTGTAACAAACGAAAAAATTTAATTGTTTAGTTTTTGTTGATGTCTGCAGGTAAAAATCTTGCAGCCTACATCTATTTGAAGGTCATATTACCTCTGAAAATTGGTACATTTTTACTTAGCAATTTCCAGTTTTTCTTACGCAGTAAAAAGTTTTATCAGTTTTTCTTTAAATTTTTAATGAGAACAGACCTAAAATAATATATTGAATTTCGCAATAATTAATTACTGGCATTTTGCGAAGTGACATAAGAAGTAAACTGTTCAAAATATTTAGAAATAGATAATTCGGATTGATATTGTCCACTCACGCAGTCCTGACTGCCTAAGAAAGAAAACTAAAACATCTATTTTCCTATCGAGGTACCGAGTGACGAAATTAAAACTTGTTTGTGTTTACGTTTCTTTGAGCGAAAACTGCAAAGGAATGTCGTTCATATCTCTTTAACACGTAACAAACACTTCTGTCATGTTTGTGCTGAACATTGGAGCAGAAACCAATTAAACCTGCTACGAGACTGATTAGTTTCTGAGCAAAAATCTGTGAACCTCATCAGCAAGAGTGCATTTTTCCCTGCATTACTTTTCTCTTTTCTGAGTGCTCACTGCGAAACGCTTCAAAAAAGAGAGGAGTTCGCTCGTTGCTCACCGACGTACCTCAAATGCTAATGAACACCAGTTAGTATAAAAAAATTATTACCTTTATTCGAGAAGCGTGAAGTTCCCTGGAGGGTGTCATTCAATCGTACATTTTTCGAAAGATATGGTATTATTTTGTTTCATTAATCAATTAAAATTCAATAACTCTCTATATTTATCATTCAGGAAAGACTCATTTTGAATTTGGGTAGTGACACGTAGAATTCCCGTGTATGTATCAACATAAATTATCTAAAAGGATCTACATCAGCCGGATGTCGATTTATAAGGCAATGAGATAAATCGATATACGGCTTATTTATATTAGTAAAAGAATGATTTTTGTAATTCGATCAAAATCTGTGTGGATTAGTAAGTCTCTGCCAAGGCTGTTTTTACTCAAAGAAACAAACATTTTCCACAAAGTCAATTCAATACTTCAAGTCAAATAACCAAAGCGAAAAGAGCAAATCACTCACCATGGCCGGCTGTATCGACAGGTACCGTTGACTTATTTATGTTCCTTCTACCATTTTATGACGTCTAAATCCCCAGACGTCACCCAGCCTCGCAGTCGGCGTTTCAATTTAATTCCCATCAACCGACGAGGCTTCAGACGTGGACTGCCTAGGGCTTCCTTAACAACATTATTATTGTGAGCTCGTTGTCTTCTAACGAAGAGTTACTGACAGCGCTGTGGTGTTCCAGCTAAGTCAGAAGCATCTGGTTAGGTTCGTTGATTGTCATATAACCTGGTATGTCAAATTGTTCATCTCTCCAATGTCTTTAATAGCTAAACGAGCCAATATTATTGTCAAAGGTTACTGCAAAATGCCTTAATGTTTTCAAACTCTTCATTACGTAAATTTTTACATTCAATATCAATTTCTACATTAAATATAAGGAGAAGCACTAACGAAAATTTGAATGTATTGCGCCAGCTAACGTCTCAGAATTGTCTAATTTCATCATCAGGATACAGTTATTTAGGTCAATCACGACTTCGTAATGTTATAGGTCCAGCTACTAAGCGTAGTTATTACTTTGTTGCTCAGTGGAAATTAGGAAGAGGCGGTGGGGTGCAGGTTTTATTAGCACGGTAAGAATAAAATTGAAAAAATAAGTAAACAAGTCCGATAAGTGAGCCTGGAAAACAAAAATGAAATGGAAAGTTACACATAATAAATATAAAGTTTCAGAAAATACAGAGGAATTTAATACATTTACGCACAGAAACTTGAGTTGTGCCTATTTTCTACCCTTTGGTAACGCTGTTCTGCCGTAGCAGTAGCAACATCAATAGTAAGAGCTAGTCCTAAAGGAAGACATTTCACTGTCATCAAAGCTACCGTAAATCAATAGAGCTCGACAGCTATTTACGATCGAAAAATAAGGCCGCAATTTAGAAAAACTAAAACTTACACAATGGATAATCTGAAATAATCTCTGCATGTTCGGACTGTCAGGTCTTTAATAATTACTAGACTAACGAACACTAAGATTTGCTAATATGAAACATGAATAACAGTTACCCTTACAATAACACTCAATCCCTATACAAATTATTACAAGGTTACAGCGGTCCCGAGGGACCGCCCGAGAAGCCCCCGCACACCTGCACATCGATACAACCCACAACAGACTAATAGGGTGCGGCGGCAGGCCAACGCACGTAAATGCAGAGGCGGCTATTCTGTTTGCATAAACAGATACCAAAACAGCAACTAAAATTAACATTTCGTTGAAAATAACACAAACAATAATACACATAAGGAAAAATACGAAATAAGAAGAGTGATAAAGTTATAGGAACGAAGGCATAATAATTAAAGTTCTTATCAGTATGTGCACCGCAGTCACCTACAAGAGACAGGCTGGAATATTCGGCTCTATTACAGTAACAGCACAGTTAACAGAAAATGCACTGTTACCGATTTTACTGGAAAACATGTTTTTTTGTGGCCCGTATCGTCAAGTTTACTTCAAATGAAAGTCGAACACTCAGCATCTGCAAACCATACACAGTTTCCAAGTTCTCATTTTATTTATAGCAACGCAAACTGAAAATTTTATGTGGAAAAACACGCGTTTTGCATTTTCCTGTCGGCAGCATAACTTTCGCAGGTAGGTTTATCACAACGATGATCGTAAGGCCCATTTCACAATGAGCTAGCAAAGCAGCATCTAGCAAGCTCGCACGAGCTGTCTAGCAGATGGTATGCGAGACTGGTAGGTAGGAATAGCACTATTACGAGCCGTTGCCTTCACACTGAACCCGCACGTTTTATCCAGCATTCAGCATGCTAGGTGAAAATGCTATTCCTACCTACAAGTTTCGCAGACTATCTGCTAAATAGCTCATGCGAGCTTGCTAGATGCTGCTTTGCTAGCTCGGTGTGAAATGGGCCTAAATTGTTCGAAAATTTGAAACCCTTACAGTAACGCGCGGCGACGGAAATAGAGACAACGGTAAACATAAATCAATATCGTAAATTTCTTGATCGTAAATTGTTAGAAATTTGGGCCTTTACACAGTAATACATGGCAACGGAAATTAAGACAGCAGGGAAAATAAAGTAATTAGTTTTAACACCATAACTACGTTTGTGAGGTTACTATGGTCAGTTTGGTTAGGTTGGAGAAGCCAAATTGGAAAACAGGCTTTAGTGCCAAATTTAAATCTTTTCAAGTGTAAAAATCATAATTGCCCGATAATATGTGACCTTACACGTTAAAATTTATTTCGTATAGATATCAAAATAATTGGAATGCTACGTTCCATATACATGTATGCAAATGAGCAATTCACCTAGTAGTACACATATGTACCAATTCGCAGTGATCGTGTTTAAATACTGTAGTTTTGAAGTACGTCAAAACTCCCCATGTGACTAGAAGGAACTATATGCCTGATAAGAAAGAACTCCTAAATGCCTGACAAGAAGTAACTCCTATATGCCTGACAAGAAGTAACATCTATATGCCTGACAAGATGGAACTTCCATATGCCTGACAAGAAGGAACTACCTGATAAGAATGAACTTCCCGCAAATGCAACTAATAGTTTGTAAATTACTTCGTGCAGAAAGCTCGTTACAGTACACAATGTTTCTATTTATTTGTCAACCAATAACTCTGCCATAAGACTTTTTCACTTCAACTTGAAATATAATCTTACTAACTATTGATGCGTTGATTGCATGTTTTGCGATTATCAGAGAGTGGCATTGTTTATATTTTCATCGACATTTGGAGGTGCCGCATTAGAAGACGCTGTTTCTTTATATGTCAAATCAACAGTTGAATTCTTTACATGTCAAATCAACAGTTCAATAGTACCCTAAGGGTGTTTTTCTCATTTGCAATGGGAAACCAAACATCTATAATAGCAGTTGAAATCTGCGTTTGTTCCTGAGCAAAATTCATTTGTCGCCGTCATTTTGTCACAATGTTATATGAAGCAACATTGATTCTTTAACCAAATATCCTTATTGACTAGTCGAGCGAAAACATTCTAAATAGTAAATTAGTGTAGTGCAAATATCATAATCGACTAATCAAGTGAACACATCACAAATAGTAGACTAGTGAAGCGCAAACATCAGAATAGAGTAGTCAAGTGAGAGCATCCTGAGGAGATAATCTTACACGTTCAATGAAAACAATCCTGACGGACGTACATTTAATGAAACCAATATATATAGACTACATATTCAGTGAAACAATGCTAATAGACTACACGTTCAATGAAACAGTACTAATAGACTACACGTACAATGGGACCAATACTAACAGACTACACGTTCAATGAAACAATACTAATAGACTACACGTACAATGGGACCAATACTAACAGACTACACGTTCAATGAAACAATACTAATAAACTACACGTACAATGGGACCAATACTAACATACTTCACGTTCAATGAAACAATACTAACAGACTACACGTTCAATGAAACAATACTAATAGACTACACGTTCAGTGAAACAATACTAACAGACTACACGTAAAATGGGACCAATACTAACAGACTACACGTTCAATGAAACAATACTAATTGACTACACGTACAATGGGACCAATACTAACATACTTCACGTTCAATGAAACAATACTAATAGACTACACGTAAAATGGGACCAATACTAACAGACTACACGTTCAATGAAACAATACTAATTGACTACACGTACAATGGGACCAATACTAACAGACTACACGTTCAATGAAACAATACTAACAGACTACACGTTGAATGAAACAATACTAATAGACTACACGTTCAATGAAACAATAATAATAGACTACACGTTCAATGAAACAATACTAACAGACTACACGTTCAATGAAACAATACTAACAGACTACACGTTCAATGAAACAATACTAATAGACTACACGTTCAATGAAACAATACTAATAGACTACACGTTCAATGAAACAATACTAACAGACTACACTTTCAATGAAGCAATACTAATAGACCACACGTTCAATGAAACAATACTAATAGACTACACGTACAATGGGACCAATACTAACAGACTACACGTTCAATGAAACAATACTAACAGACTACACGTTCAATGAAACAATACTACTAGACTACACGTTAAATGGGACCAATACTAACAGACTACACGTTCAATGAAACAATACTAACAGACTACCCGTTCAATGAAACAATACTAATAGACTACACGTTCAATGAAACAATACTAATATACTACACGTACAATGGGACCAATACTAACAGACTACACGTTCAATGAAACAATACTAACAGACTACACGTTCAATGAAACAATACTAATAGACTACACGTACAATGGGACCAATACTAACAGCCTACACGTTCAATGAAACACTACTAACAGACTACACGTTCAATGAAGCAATACTAATAGACTACACATAAAATGGGACCATTACTAACAGACTACACGTTCTATGAAACAATACTAACAGACTACACGTTCAATGAAACAATACTAATAGACTACACGTGCAATGGGACCAATACTAACAGACTACGTTCAATGAAACAATACTAATAGACTACACGTACAATGGGACCAATACTAATAGACTACACGTTCAATGAAACAATACTAATAGACTACACGTACAATGGGACCAATACTAACATACTACACTTGCAATGAAACAATACTAATAGACTACACGTAGAATGGGACCAATACTAACAGACTACACGTTCAATGAAACAATACTAACAGACTACAAGTTCAATGAAACAATACTAATAGACTACACGTACAATGGGACCAATACTAATAGACTACACGTACAATCGAATCAATACTAATAGACTACACGTTCAATGAAACATTACTAATAGCCTACACGTACAATGGGACCAATACTAATAGACTACACGTACAATGGGATCAATACTAATAGACTACACGTACAATGGGATCAATACTAATAGACTACACGTACAATGGGACCAATACTAATAGACTACACGTATAATGGGACCAATACTAATAGACTACACGTTCAATGAAACAATACTAATAGACTACACGTACAATGGGACCAATACTAATAGACTACACGCACAATGGGATCAATACTAATAGACTACACGTTCAATGAAACAATACTAATAGACTACACGTACAGTGGGACCAATACTAATAGACTACACGTACAATGGGATCAATACTAATAGACTACACGTTCAATGAAACAATACTAATAGACTACACGTACAATGGGACCAATACTAATAGACTACACGTACAATGGGATCAATACTAATAGACTACACGTACAATGGGATCAATACTAATAGACTACACGTACAATGGGACCAATACTAATAGACTACACGTACAATGGGATCAATACTAATAAACTACACGTTCAATGAAACAATACTAATAGACTACACGTACAATGGGACCAATACTAATAGACTACACGTACAATGGGATCAATACTAATAGACTACACGTTCAATGAAACAATACTAATAGACTACACGTTCAATGAAACAATACTAATAGACTACACGTACAATTGGACCAATACTAATAGACTACACGTACAATGGGATCAATACTAATAAACTACACGTTCAATGAAACAATACTTATAAACTACACGTACAATGGGCCCAATACTAATAGACTACACGTAGAATGGGACTAATACTAACATACTACACGTTGAATGAAACAATACTAAAGGACTACACATTCCGTGAAACCAATGATGAACTGAATGACCGGCGAGATCCTCATAATAAACTGAATTTCCTGTGACATCCTCATGATGCATTAATTTTGAAAAGCAGGAAATGTTTACCATAATTCCCTCTTCGGCAAGGTTAGCTAAGTTGAGTAAAAATGATACATTTCTCTTCCCACGCCCGGGAGTGCACTGCTTCATCTGTTCAGAGAATGAAAATATTCCGCTTAAGAGAAAGGCAATTAGGATATAATGCTAATGGCATGCGTTCGAATTACTTTTAAAAATGCACCTTGCTGATCTGTGCGTAGGGGCATCAGAGCGCCGTGTGTCCAACCTAATTTAACATGTTTCAAAATAATGATTCCTAGCCAGAAAATTCCTCAATTTTTATACGTTGCTTTCGTGGCTGGAGAGCGAGCTCAAAGCTCATTATTTTTAATTGTTTTGGGCAGGACCGTGTAATTTCTCTAACTAGCATGGGCAAGCAGCTCCGCTCTTTTCGCGAAAGGTTTTGTTGTTCTAACTGGCCCGTAAATTTTGTACTAAAAATGAAATACTAATTGATGACGAGTTGGATAATAGCAATAATACTCTACCACATCCTGTTAGTTGTAAACATTCTTAGGTTTCTCCATATTTGGCACAGGAGAAGGAGTTTTTGTCTGAAATTAGAATTTTTGGCGACCATTTTCGTCACTTTAGGACAAAAGTTCGTCCAATGAACTCCTAGGATCCAATTTCTGAGATTTAGCGGGGCTAGCATTTTTGTTTCCAGCAGAAAATAGATTGAGAGAACCAGTCCGATGGCTGTAATTGTACTCGTAATTAGCCCGTGAATCTGGTCTGGGAAAATACCTTGTAACATTATTTGGACGGCGACCATAGTTCGCACGGAGTATAAAATAGAAGAAAATGGAAGATATTCACGTATAAAATAGAAGGTTAAATGACATCTATACATAATGCCGATCCGATTTAAAGATAAACGTCAGATACTAACTCTAAAATTTCTGGCAAGCGTCACACAATGTGAATTCGTAGCAGTAAAATGATATTTATTGATAGAGAAGTGAAGACTGGGTTGAATAAATCAGCGATTGAAGGGAAAACCGGATGTGGAACATAACTATATTCCAGTACACATATCCTCTAGCTTCTAGCCACTTGTGTAGTGTGTGGGAATTAGCATTGTCCTGATGAAGACATTGCTAATTGTACAGGACTAGACCCGGAAAGTTTTTTCTAAAGCTCTGCAAAGCTATTGCAGCTGTGGCTTTTTTTGTAGATATTGTTCCTCATGAATGGTACTTTTTGTTTTATTGCAATTTAAAACCTCCATACTTTGGGAGCAGGACAGGTCATCGGGTTTCCAGCACACACAAAAACACTGGAGAAAAATTAAGTGAAATAACTGCAATGGGTTTTGGAAAAATTTTGTTTCCTCTATCTGAACTCTGGGCGCTCTCTGAAAACCAAGGTCCATTTCTCATGACGCTACCCCAAGTGGTCTGTGAACTGCCCGGGGAAGGCAGTCTCGCCCCAAGCTGTCTCAGAGCTGCTCTAGGGATATTTCTTTTCCCCTTCCTCGCTGTAGTTTATTGCTTCATTTCTCGCCTGAAATGCGACCTCCTGGTAGCCGCCAAGAAGCGCCGAAAATATCGCCCTATGGACACTGAGCTGTTAAAATACTGTCAAAAATATATTGCAGGTAAAAATGTCGGTGGAACATCAATTTAAATTTTTCCTAGTGTTGAGAATGCCTAATAAATTAGTTGGTGCAGTCAAATATCCTTGAGAAATTAGGGCTGGCAAAGTTCTGGCCAAAATCTTTCGAGAGATATTACTCTTATTGGACGATGTTTTTCCATTCAAGCCCTCTCAATCAGTAGAAAATGAGATGATATGTCATATAGGAGGCGATAAATTTTTCTTCTCCAAAATAGACTCATGCAAAAAGAATGCTCCAGGAGATATAAGATATTTTGAAAAGCGGATGAAATTTTTGAATAGTCGCCTCCCTGGTTGGCTGCTCTCTTCCATCGCTTGCTGCATGGTGTTTTCTGACTGTTGGTGAATGATACAATTTAGGCACTCACTTTTTGGCACATACATTTAACACTTTGACAGCAACGTGCACCACCGGTGCTCATAGATGGGATTTTCATAATGCTGCTGACCGACCAGAAGTCACAAACTCGATTTTCATATATAATTAAAGCGAAATGAAAGCATGACCTAATTAATGTTTACTACTTTCAAAATTACTTACAACAAATGACTTTATATTTATGTTGAATATTGAACTTCAGTGAAACCGATTGAGGTCAAGGTGTTAAGTGAAAATTGGGAGCAATGGGGCTATATTTGGCTATGACTGAATTGCATCTGGCGATTCACAAATTCGCAAGCAAAATATAACACAGCAACTAATTCATGGGCCATTAATAAGTATACGATTCATTGGCAACAGTTCAAATATTGAAATGTATAGCATCTCCTTCGAAATAACTTCAAAACTTCTTAATTCAAAACCCAATTCAAAACGCATTGAAGTAACGGATTTCTTAACGGTTAAAATATGAAATTGTGGACTCGTTAGCTAAAATTTCTTCGGAGGAATATCACTGATAGTGACAGATTAAACTACCGTGACTGAGCTCAAACTAAAACTAAATGCTTTTAGGATTCTCCCGAATATTGGAGAGGTTCAGCACGACGGAATTATAGATTACTCCAGCCATATGATCACTTAAAACATTGAGTTAATCAACTTGAAACACATTCAAATAGAAGATGTTTAGTGAACATGCTTCGCATTCTCTAGATGAAGAAAACTAGATGAATGTTTGGAGTAATGTCCTCATTTTTTAGTTGTCTCACTATAAAATTAAAATTGTAAATCAGATTTACGATGACATTTAAATCTTAATATGAAATGAAGATGGACGAAATAGGGCAAACCTTCTTTTCATTTACTTGTGTTCAATGAAATCGATGAACCAAAGTAAATGTTTAAGTTAATTACTCCGAAGAAATTTCCTGAGAGCAAATCACCAAAAATTCAATTACAAGGGATGAAAAAACGGAACACATTTCCATCTGAAACTGTGAAATTTGCAATCGCATCGGTGAACCCCAGGCAATAAAGTTATTCGGGCAATTCGGTAACATTCGATGGGAAACTCAATTGTGTGAGATTTTCAGGCTCGCGTCAAAGAATCGCGGTGCTGACAGTGAAGCAGGGGCAGGGCTATTAAAGTCGCTAACTCAATTTACTGGACTGGCGCTCCGTTCACTGTGGAGGCATTGGCGAATGTGTGGGCAAAACTGAAGCTAAGATTAGTGAGCTCATGCAAAAATGAAATAAAAATTGAATTCAGAAGGAGTGAATGAACAAAGAAGTTGTCAAGGAGTGAATTTATTTATTGAATATTTAGATAAGTATATATGTTCCACCTCTCAGATAGTTCAGAGACTTATGAGAAATGCTATTTCCTTTTTAATATTTCAACTAGAGCAAGCGGACAGGCTTTTCTGAAATCGCTATCAGGGTAACAAAAAGTGAACGACGATGTTATTACCAAGAAATTAAAGTATCTGAAAAGAGAGAGTAACATTTGAAACTGATACTTTATTTTGTAAATATCGATTCAAATCTCCCCTCACGACACTTAACTACATAACGTCAATTCTCCATCCCATTAAAAATGCATCACACCACTAGCACTTATCGCAATAAAAACACAAATGACAGGAGAAACACCTAAAGTTTTATCTCAATGTGCTCAACATCAGTTTTAAACGAAATTTGGTCACTAAACTAACAACAGAACATAGCATTCAAAATCTGAACACTCGGTAGGAAGCCCAGCCATCAGACGGGAGATCCGAGAACAGTTCCGAAACCAAAGCTTCTCGCAACCTAAATTTCCTGCGATTTTGTCGCTTCCGAGAAAGTTTTACGAAGCCAGTATCAGCGCTTGGAGCCGAGCATAACTTGCAAAATTCTGTGAATGTCATTACCCAGGCATTTCCATTCGAAGCCTGTCAAAAAAGACATTCATGGGCCCGTCGATGGGATCCTGAAATGTTCCATCTGCGTGTACCAGCACCAGCAAGATGTGACTCTTGCATGCGAATTGCCTCACTTGAACCCCTGCAAAAAAGCTGGGATAACTCTTTTTGGTATTATCATCGTACTCTCTCGGAGTCTGAAAACAGAAAAATTAAACACGCTGGGCGATTAAATCTTTTCTATTCCACCTTCGTAGATTTTTAACCCATTTTGTTGCTCAATGTTTCAGTAATTGATTTGAAATGTTGTGGCAAAAATCGTGTGGCGTTGGTTTTTAAATTTTTCAATGAAGTTATTGGTGCTACGAATGATTTTTTACATTTCGACAAAGTGGCAATAACCGAATACGACTTAAATACCGTTAAATGTAGATATTTCATAATAACGTACATTGCAATGAATAATTAAGAAGTCTACTTCAGATGTCCATTTCAATAAACTTGCTGGAAAGCAAAGCGATGGTCTGACAACCTATGGACAAAGCTTTTATTTTCCCATTTGTCCTGGGTAATACAAATACGTTTAATTCATTGTATTTTACATTGACAATGAAAACGAAATACTTACAGGCTACCTAGTACCATTCCTCATACATCCAGAAACTGGATGAGCAATTTAATTCCTATGAAAGGACACAAAACATCCTAAGTTGCTCTTTTTCTCTGCACCATGAAAATAGCTGTCATTTTAGTATCATTTGATTTTCTTCAGTTGTCCGCTTTGAATTTGAGGTTGATTAGTATAAAAATTTGTCGCTTTTGGACAATAATTAAAGTAAATCAGCACTAATGACCTTACGATTAACTCGATCCTTAGTCAACGTTCGATTGGCGATAAGAACTGATGATATTAAAAAACGCTAAATTCGCTGATATTTTGACTATTACTAACGCTAATAAGTTGCACTGTATTTTTGGATTACCAATGAATCGTAACAGGAAGCTTCAAAACGCTGAAACAATCTCAGTGATAGAAAAGAAACTTCTTTAAAGTTAGTTCCGATTCCTTGTTCAAGATACTATATTAAAGCATTACGAAATGGCGTTCATCATGCCTGTTTCCTTTTTCTTAGTTGCAGCAACTATGTTCGATTGTTTTTTGACCTACATAAGTACCTCCAGTATTTCTTTAATGAGTAGGAAATAAAAGTGTTCGATTAAAAGTTGAAAACACAATTTTTTAACAACATTGTCAGCTAATGCAGAGAATTGAGCTCAACCAACAACACAAATAAATATCAAGGAAGATACTTTTATTTAGACGAATGAGCATTAGAAATTTAAAAACAAAAGAAGCGCTAGGAATTGAAATCAGATTTAATAAAGATTTCACAAAATATGAATTAAAAATAAGTACATAAGGCCAGTTCTATAAAACGTTTCGGAGACCAGCTTCATCTTCAGTTAGCAGTCTGTAAACCGAAATGTAAAAAATTGTTATTTCTTAAAATATAGGGACACAATAAAATCTACTTGTAAATTTGCAAATGATATGAACTATTGGTGCTGTTTAAAACATGTTATTCTTTGGAGGTATAAATAGATTCAAAAATACGTAAATCTAAATCATTAGATGCTGTGTGTGAAATAGAAAAATTCTCTTCTGCTATTTGGTCACAACACTGCTCGCTGTGAAGGCGGATAGATGAGTGAGTCGGTTAGGTCAGAGGTCTTCCGCTACGGTAGCTGACTCCACGGTGTTGGGCAATTCTAATATGGAATGGCAGAGTCGTCATGCCGACATACCCAGATGTACATTCTACACAACTAAGCTTATACACAATAGATGTCCGCATCCGTTTAGGAACCACGTCCTTGTAGCAAAAAAACGAGCCAACTTTTAAGTTAATTAACAAACACTATACATAGTTTACCTCGGGAAAATGTCGTTTAAAATGTTTTTCCAGATCTCGTGACATTTTATCTATGTAATCTTCGAAATATGGAAAAACGCAATAAAGACGTTGCGGTGGTTCTAAAACGGCATCAGTAACTGAGTATTTCTTAGCCAATAATTTTTAGAATGAACATTAAAAAAAGAAGAAGGATACTTATTTCTTCAGAGAAAATTTTACACTAAAGGAAACCCAACATGTAGATCGACGTCCTTTGAACAAATATTAAATGTACGATTTTTTTATGTCACTATGGTTTTAATTTTGAGTCGATAGTTACAGCAACTAAAGAAAGCTCAAGAGGGTAGCCCTGGGATTTTCGGGCCCAATTTTCCATTTTTTGGTTGAAGAAGGATTCTTAGGTGGTAGGCTATTTTTTCTTAAAATTTCATGGGGCTACGGGCACCAGAACCCCCTCCACCACCACCACCACCACCAAGAGGGGTGTAAGGGGACCAAAAATCATGAATTTCTGACTCTATTTAAAAATTAAATGAAAACAAAAATGAAAAATCTGGGTTCTTCAGTTAGCTAGCAATGTTTCAAGGTATTCAATACATTTTTTTGGTTTTGTTGTAGCATAAAAACACATTGACTTGTATTCATTTGAAATCTCACATAAAATGACATCAAAACAAATATTCATTTTCTGAAAAAATTGAGGCCAAAATCGAAAAAAATGACGTGAACAAAATGTGTCTGGTTTAAAAAGTTACATATAATTGCTTATTTCAGAAAAATCAGTCTACAAATAAAAATTTAACATTCATCAAGAAATGAAAAATAAAAGTATTTTTTATTTAATTGATACATGTAAAACATGCAATTCACAATGTTGACACGAAATTATGCATGCAAATTATTTGTAGATGATAATACAACATGAATACAGGATTCAAGTAAAAAAGTGCCCATTATATTACACTTCCCAACAAAATGTATTTATGTGTCTTTTAGGTAAAACCCTTATTTTCAGCATAAAAAGAATAAAAGTCGGTGAGTTTTCATGCTAGAAAAAATACATATACAGGTTTGGAATCCTTGGAACATTTTTGGACAAACTAAAAGATCCCGATTTTCAAATTTGTTCATTTCTTTGATCACAGTTCACAAGAAAAAAGCAAATTTTATTTTCAAATAATTAATACATGGAATATGCAATTCACAGTGACGCTATGAAATTAGGCATGCATTTTATTTGTAGATGAAAATACAACATGAATGCAGCATTCAAGTAAAAATTAATCCATTGTATTACATTTATAAAAAAAAATTTAATTTTGCTTTTCACGTAAACAAATCATTTTCAACCAAAAAAAAAGAAGTCAGTGTATTTCCATGCTTGAAAAAAACAAAGACAGTTTTGAAATCTTCGGAACATTTCTAACAAACTGAAAGATCTCGGTTTCCCAATTTGTACATTTAATTTTTTATCACAGTTCAAAACAAAAACTTTGGTGTATTTTAGTTAGTGATCGAAAGTCGCATATCAAATGATAACGAAAGGGAAAATAGGAAATTCGGATCTTTCAGTTTGTTTGAAATGTTACAAGGATTGAAAAATTGTCTTTGAATGTGTTCAAGCATAAAACTTATTGGTTTCTATTGTTTTGAAATATCCTTAAATATGAACTAAAAAACTAGCATTTCAAATTTTTCAAAAAATAAGGCTTATATCGAAAACGTTAAACCCAACCAAGCTAACGTGGTTTTCCGCAAGACATGAAAAAATTTATTATTGAACACAAGGCCAATTTTAGTAATTTTTAAATCTAGATGCGATAAAATAAATAGTCTCAACTTCAACAGTGAATTTATAAGAATTAGGGTTGCCCAACACCGTGGAGTCAGCTATCGTTGCGGAAGACCTCTGACCCTACCGCCTCATTCATCCATCCGCCTTCACAGCGAGCAGTGTTGTGACCAGACAGCAGAGGAGAATATTTCTATTTTACGCACAGCGTCTAATGATTTAGATTTACGTATTTTTGAATCTTTTACATTTCCAAAGAATAGCATGTTTTAAATAGCACCAATAGTTCATTTGATTTGAAAATTTACGAGTTGAATTTATTGTGTCCCTGTATTTTATGAAATGACTGATTTTTTACATCAAATTTGCAGACTGCTAACTGAAGATGAAGCTGGTCTCCGAAACGGTTTATAGAGCTAACACCATGTACTTATTTTAAACAGACGTTTTGTGGAATCTTTATTAATCATTATTTTAAATTCTTAGCTCATAATTGGTTTTTAAATTCCCACAAATATGTAGATAGAGTCATTGAAGAAGTTCTTCGTCTATATAGTCTTGTCGTTATCACCAATGTTTATAACTCAAACTTAAAACAACTTGACTAATAATACATACATTTTTGCACCTTTTCTCAATATTTTCTTCAATCATTTATGTGGTTATCATGATATGTTGCTGACGATATCAAAATTAAACACCAAAAAACAGTAGTGTGAGGAATTCCAAGTATCAACTCTACCAGAAATGAACTGTGTTCATTTTTTTTATTTTTCATAAGAAAGGTTGTTCTATGCAGGGAATAATGCCTCGGGCCTCACTTTCTACACCAAAAAATGAAAGCTAACATAGCGTATGAACAACATCAATTTATTGTTGACAACTTGTTTAAAACCATTGTCCGTGACATAATTAATCAATTGCTCGAAGGAAATATGCTCGTCTATTGACCTAATTTGCCAATGATTCTACTCGAATCCTAAGATTTGTGAAAATACTGCTCAGAACACTGGAAGAAAATACTGGAATACGAATAATGAGATATCAATGATGAGAGCAATAAATTTTTACCTCCTAGTGCCTTCTCAGGAATAAAGTTTGAAAGCCTCATCTAGCAGGCAAGAATCAGTTTCGTCCTTCGCTGTTCAGCTTTCACTAATAATGTACATCAAAAACTTTCACTGAAAACAACTATTTCCTAAGAAATCTGAGCTGGACGTCATATGCTGAAATGATCTGATATTTAAAAAAATACTATATAAAAGACCAAATAATATAAATACATCTTGTCGTGTAGTGTATAGCTCATCAGATAATTCAGATAATACATATATCAACAAGATTGGCGATAAAATATTGGACCTTTGGACACATCCCTGGACGTTAACACTTTAAGCGCGCCGTGACCCACCGGTGGTCACCTAGGTGATTTTCATAATGCTGCTGACCGACCAGCAGTCACTAACTGAATTTTGATAAATGCTTAATAAAAATTAAATGAAGATGCTATCTATTCAATGTTTGTTACTTTCAAAATTGATCTCTAAATCTAACTCTAATTTGAGTTGAATTTTTGACTTCGGCTTAACCTGCCGCACTTAACGTGTTAAATCTGTTATATACTGATTAGGTTCAAAAGATAGATGCCACAGTATTATTTATGTTAAGAAAGATTATTCCTATGAGAAAGTAATTTCCTGTTCACAAACTAATGAAGTAAAATAAAATAAAAACTCTGGAGCTAGAGTCGTGGCTTGGAAAAAAAAAGTTCCGGTTCCAAAGAAAAGTCAAAAACCTCATTACATTTAACACAATCAAGTGGCCGTAAGCCTCTAAATCAAGGGTAATTTTTAGAATCGTTTTAAAGGTTATTTTTACTTCAAAAACTGCTGTTTTGATTGTATAATATCTTGTTGAGAATTAAGCTATTTTGTAATCAAGTAATTTGTGAGTAAAGGGGTAAAATGTTTTTGCCTCGTTATCAATTAATTACCAATTTAAGTATAATTTTTACATCTATCTTATATTATGATACATGCATAAAAAACTGAGATATTCCTTTCAAGTAAAATCCTATAAGGTGTTATACCATAATGATAAAAATCATGATTTCCCACTCATGTGATAACCACAGAACACGCACGCAAATACTAATGAAGCCCAAAACAATCAGTGGTAGAAATTCCACAGCATCTTCGTCTTCAAATGCCGGGATAGCCCGAAAGTTTCAAATCCTGTGCAATATCGGGGCCCAAGCAGGACATTCAGGAGGGTAGAACCGTCTATCGCAAGTGCCTGAAGCGGAGACAGAAACGAACTCCCTTCACAATCGCTAAGCTAGTCTGATGTGCTCAAACTTTAGACCGTCTGTAGAAGTCGATACTTTTGCGAGGGCTTAGAGACGTGAACTCCAGCCCATTTGCATCGATACAGCCTAAAATGTACCTGAATACCAAGAGGATTTAAATCAAATTCACGTTTACTTCTACGTATTAAATTTAGTAATGTCATTACTAGATAACTCCCTCAGACGCTCACAAATATAGGTAATGACGAGATTATTCGTACACCCCTCGTCTTTCAAAATTTTCTTGAATTACTCAAAACAATGGCTGTCACAGCCAAAAGATTTCCACAGAGTGTGAAGCACATATTAGTGACAATAATACGAAGCTTCTTGAACAAAACGCCATTTATGAAAGATTTAACAAATTGAACTTCAGAAGCACGAAAAAACAAAATGATTCACACAATTGAGAACATTACATTTCACTGAGAGGTATTTACCGTTGTACTTGTTTTATTTAAAAAAATTTGTGTCTAAAATGTTCTTGAACATTCTAGAAGTGATTTCATTCTAGAAAATTGTGCCAGAGCAAACGGGGAGCCAGAGGAGTAGAGCTTTGTCATTCGTACACTAGCGCCACGATGGGAAAAACTGAGGAGCTTGGAGTGGATCTCAGACAGAAGATTATCGACTGTCACAAAGCTTGAAATAGTTATTGCGACATATCTAAGCGTTTGAGCATCCTAAGATCTGCACTACAATCTATTATAAAAAAGTTTGCTAAGATTGGTACTGTAGAAACGTTGCCTGGGCGTGGTCGCAAACAAAAACTCTCGTGAGGTGAGAACTTCTCGAAGATCGTGTCGTGAGGTCATCGCCAATCCACGAGTGAAGCTAGACGACATTGCCGAGGGATTGAATGCTCAAGGAACTAGCGTGAGCAATGGCACAATCCAGCGCTGTCTGAACAAGGAAGGTGCATGTACACGGACGCCGACCTCGAAGAACTCCACTCTATACAAACCATGTCATGTTGCTGCTCGCTTGAACTTTGCAAAGTCACACTTGGCCAAGTACAGAGGCCTTTGGGATAGATTATGATGTGACGAAACCAAAATCCAACTTTTTGAGCACAACGACGTGATGAAGGTTTGGCGTAAGAATGGTGAAGCTTTCCTGCCGAAGAACACTGTGCCAATAGTTGAACACGGAGGTGGATCACTGATGTTTTGGGGTTGTTTTGCTGCATCGGGTACTGGAAAATTAGTTGCAATTGAAGGGAGGATGATCTCTGATGACTATATTTCTGATTTGGACGAAAACCTGAAGGTATCAGCTAATAGTTTGGGACTAGGAAGGCGGTGGGTATTTCAACAAGACAATGGCCAAAAGCACACGGCCAAGTCTACAACTAGCTGGATCCAAAGAAATAAGATAAATGTGCTGCCATGGCCTTCGATCAGTCCTGATCTCAATCCCATTGAAAATTTGTGGCAGGAATTAGAAGTCAATATCGATAAAAGAGCTTCAAAAAATTTTCAGGAGTTGAAACGCATCGCCATTAAAGGATGGAACAATATTTCATCTGAAACTACGAAAAAGCTCATCAAAAACTATTATAAAAGGTTTTTAAAATGTTATGAAGATGAAAGGCTCAAGCTATTGATTAGTAAAAATGTACTCAAATGGCTGATTCACCTCAATAAAGTGTAATACTACTCACCTGTCTGAATTATTTTGTCTTATCGTGTTTCCGAAGTTCAGCTTGTTAGATCTTTCAAAAATAATATTTTGTTCTAGAAACTTCGTATTATTGTCACTAACATGTGCTTCACACCTTGTGAAAATCTTATGCCTGTGGCAACAATAGTTTTTAAGTAATTCTAGAAAGTTATGAAAGACGAGAGGTGTACGAATAATTTCGTCGCTAACTGTACACACCCCCACACAAATGAAGACTGCGGGACTACAAGTGCCGAGGTACCAATAAGTTCACAAACTGCTACCAAACACGATTGGCAGTATGTTGAACCGAGCGATACGTTTTACTCGTTTTGAAAAAACTGAATTTTGCACCTATGATTGCAAATCCTCCAGTTAAGTCGAATTGATGTTTTAATATTAAGCAAACTCTTTATGTGGGTCAAATAAACTTTTTTTACTGTATTCAAAATCCTAGTTGCGCGATGAAATTCTATCCTAGACTTCAGTGGGATATTTTTTATATTTTCCGTAGATGAAAACCCTTATTTCATTACATTCATGCTTTTACTATAAGAAGTCATATAAGAAATATTTCTGGTCCTTGATATCTGAAACTAACAAAATACATGATCGATATCACATATTAAGACTAGCTTTCCTACCTTGGTTACGGCAATCATTTTAGAACAATAATCTCACCAGAGTAAAACCAAATACTCATTTCACCTAGTTGTACTAGTACTCCTTTGCTATTCGCTAAGTGCACTTCCTGCTGAATTCAGCATGCTGTTCTGCAAAGCTATACTGCGAATCGAATCGATCCCATCATGCAGCCTAGCTCTTGATATAGCCCACGGAACACGCATAGGGCGAACCGCAAAACGAACTCAACTGATAGGGCTGCAGAGACAGTTGCCGTCATAGTCAAGTTTGCTGTAGGTTTCTCAGAGGCAGTCTGACGCAGATAGAGGAAGTTTGCGTGAAGTGTGAGGGATGTAATTAATGCATGGACTTGCAGGTTTTCAGAAATTGCTTCCTTGAAACTGACTCGAGCACTGTCACTTGCACGTGTGTGTTGGTACATCAGCTTTACCTGGAACTAGAAATCGTTACCGTGAGGGCTACGGTCACTCTGATGTAGGGATGTCTCGAATTAATTAAATCCTGCAGTACAACGGGATCACGTTCTAAGTTACAGTCCTTAAAATCAATTCTGAAGATGGATTTCTGTACGCTTGTGGCAAACTGATGAGAATTCTGCGGTCATGTTGCATTGCACAATTATTTCATTCACTTTATCTAACTAAACGATTAAAACGGTTTTTTTAGCATACAGCTCAGTATCCTCTCCATTTCCTCGGAGCTGAAAGGAAACCTATGAATCGCCTCATGAAAAATCTCAAAAATGACTGAAGTTTTCCCATGAAATTCAATGGAAGAGACGGTAAAATTCTCAAGATGCTGACGGGGCCTTAGAAAGATGCCGGCAGTAAAACCGTAATGCGAACGTAACCATTCAGTCTCGTAATTACGAATTGAAGAGAATGTTCTCGTCAATTGCGATTTAAAACTTCTCTCTGTAGTTAAACATTTTGATGATTTTTCAAAAAAATCTTTCTGAAATCACGCACTACTTTGTACAACAATTCCTGCCGTGTATACATGAGAAAGTTTAAAGATATCGGCTATAATACTTAAAAAGTTGAAATGAACTGACGATGAGTCAAGCGTTCTTGCTCTGTATCCATGCTAAAATGAAACGGTATACTAATGTTTCCAGTAGTTTGTTGCGATAGCCGAACTCGGTCATCTTTAATTTCAGTTCAGTTAAAATTTCTCCTCAGTGTAAAACTCTTTTAGTTTTCGGGCTAGATTTCTGCCTTCCTGGGAACGAATGTTTGACCGAATGAAAATTTTCAATCTGACTGCCACTTCAAAGCCAGATTTTTTAAAGAAAGTCCAGTTAATTGCTCATAGGTATTTTCATGGCTTCAAGTCCTATTAAGTATTTCCCCGTATTTTTAGAAAATTAGATTTTAAGATTCTCAAGAATTTAGCTGCCAACATATCTATTATCAACTGTAAGCCTGACAAAGAAAATGGAATGTGCTTCTTGACAAGTGTGTTTATACTCATATAATGGAGAGTATTATTTCCGACCCGACTGAATTCTCTGTCATTTCTGAACCTATTGAAAAATTCTCGTGTAAAATTGAAGATAAAATTAATAATTTTTGCGGCTACTCAAAAATTAAAAGCTTATAGCTGATGATCATTATTAAAAACTTAACATTTCTGGATCAGGACCAGGAATTCTTTACGGACTCCCTATAATTCACAAATCAAATTTTTTGACTAATTTTCCATTCCGTCCAATATTTGCAGCTTATAATACTGCTAGGTATCAACTGTCCAAGTTTATTGTACCAATTATATCACCTTTTACTGTAAATGATTCCTCAGTGGAAAATTCTTATACTTTTGTCAACAGGCTAAAATTATTCACACATGCTGAAAAATACCACATGGCTTCTTTTGATGTAGAGAATCTTTTCACAAATGTTCCCATTATTGGAACCATAGAAATATGTTTAAACCTTTTATTTATCAACCCGTCTTCCACTGTGATTGGCCTAACTCCTTCCCATTTAAAAACCTTGTCGCAGCATTCTGTTTTAAATTCATTCTTTTGTTTTAACGGGAAATTTTACAAACAGGTCGATGGACTGGGCATGGGCTTGCCACTCGGTCCTACCTTTGCAAATATTTTTCTGTGCCACCGTGAGACCAAATGGCTGGCTGAGCGCCCCCTCAATTTTATCAAAGATGTATAGATGACACTTTTATGCTCTTACACGACCCGTCCCATTCTGCCCAATTTATTGATTATTTGAATTCGAAACATTGCAATATCAGGTTCACTGTTGAACCAGAGGTCGGTAGCAAGATTTCATTTCTAAATGTCTTAATTACTAAACGCGACGGAATTTTCTTAACTTCTGTTTACCGAAAACCTACTTTTACGGGACTCGATCCTAGTTTTTTTAGTTTCACACCTAATCTCTTTAAAATTAATAGCATAAAAACCTTGTTACATAGAGTCTTTAATATTTGTTCAAATTACAAATCACTACAATGAATTCTCTTTCTGTGTAATTTTTTCAAGAATAATGATTTTCCTGCTGGTTTAGTTCAATCTTTGAAAAAAACGTTTTTAAAATTCCAAATATAGCTCACTCGTCAATCTCGTCGATAGTACAAGAAAGAGATTATACTCACTTTTTTATACTTCGGGCCTAAATCTGAACAAATAAGAACAGAGCTTGTCAACAATTTTCACTCATATTTACCTGATGTTGATTTCAGGATTATTCTTACAAACAAATTTATCATAGAATCGTTTTTCGACTACAAAGATAAATTACCTTCCAAGATGCGTCACTCTCTTGTATATGAATTCCGTTGTGCACAATGTGCATCTAGTTATGTAGGCTCGACCTGGAGAACTTTGGGCGTCAGAGTAGCGGAGCATGCTGGACGTAGTAGCCGGACTGGAGGGATTCTTGCCCATCCCCCTCATTCTTCGGTGCGCCTCCATAGTGAACAGTGTGGCTCCAGTGTGCAGTGCAGTAACTTTAGCATTTGAGCTTCAGCCAGCCATCTGAATGATTTATGAATTTTAGAGTCCTTAAACATTTTTAAACTTGATCCGCCTCTTAATGAAACTAATAGTGCCCACACTTTGTACATCATTTGCTCTTGATTCTAGTAATTGTATTTCTTTGATTCTGTGTTTATTTCCCGTGCATTTAATCTATTCATCTCGGTTTTGTTCTTTTCAAACAACTTGTACTGATGATGAGCCTGGTACTCGAAACATTTACCTATTAATATCTGGCAGCAATAAATAATTTTAGCAATGTTTACTTTGAGAGTAGCAGCCTTGGTGTTTTTATTTCTTAATTCATCATGTTTAACAGAGATATTCTTCAATGCTTAGCGCTCAAACACAAATGTCAGTTTCTTACTTAAATTATTGTGCCTTCTCTCATGACGTTACTATATAGTGAAACTAGTAATTTCATGCGCTCTTGCGTTTTTTGTCCCTGACAAACTTTTTTATGAAAGTGTTTTAATGACCTCTTAGATCATTTGGAAGTTTCCCAGAGCACCTTTTTGTTACAATTATTCATTTCCTGGGTAGTTGCATTACTAAGCAGGGAGACAGTAGAATGATACCAACAGCCAACATTAAGAAAACCATTTCACGCTCGCAATTTCTTTTCCAACTTTATTCATTTGTGTAGATTAAAAGGAGGGCACATGTATGATGAAAAAACAAAAATTTCACTTACAGATTGGTGATGCAAGTGATGTTCCTATTGCATTACAATTTCCAACAAATTGAAAAGATTACTCGTCTATCTCACAGTTCGTTTAAAAAAAATGCCGAGCAGTTTTTTCCAATGTTTGTGTTCGATGTTGGGTCTGTTCTTTTGAAATCGGCATTCAATACGCAGAGAATTTTCAGCGAATAGTTTTTCGGAGTAAAACGCTCAGTAGAAGTGAAATGTATAAAAGTTGTTGAGATGAATATCTCTCATTTGATATTTTAATTTTTGTTCCATGAAATTCGAATTCCAATTACATCACAGTGTCTGCATACCAATGTTATGCAGGTTATTTAGAGAAAAATCGAGAAATCGAAGAGCAAACCTTAATAATAATTTTGAAGGAATATTCAAAGCGATTAGATATGATTGTATAGCACTAATTGATTAAAAATGAAGCTATTTTTGATGGGGTTTCTCAGTTTGTTTTAAAATATGTCAGTCTGAAAAATTTTGATCTGCGAAAACAACATGTGTCTGCAATGCATGACATTGCTGGTAGTGATTATTTAATATTTGAATGTTAGGTAAATTTAGATTCTATGTAACACCTATGGCACAGGTGTCCCACACAAACCCGAACCGAGTATTTATTTTCCCGTATCAGTAACACCATCATAATCAGTAATACCTTTTTTATAGGTTAGTTGTGAAGTATAATTTCCATAGAAAATAAATGCTTATGATATCCTTAAGATAGTATTACTGATTCGGGAAAATAAATACTCGGTTCAGGTTTTTGTGAGACATACTGTATAGCTAAATTAAATAAAATACTAGGCTGACTGAACTAGGCAGCATGAATGTAATGTAATACTGTGACTACTTAAGGCAACGTAGAAGAAGCTCAAATTTAGTAGAATAAAGCGGAGAATGGCATGAGTACAATGGGATACAGCATATTAGTCACTTTAGGTGCAAGGGAAGCCTGTCCAGGTTAATGATGGTATAAATACTGACCAAAAAAAACAATGCCTAAGTACTACATCATCTTTGAAGCACTACTCGGGTAATACTAGGGTCAAACTATGAATGATGACACGGTACTAATGTCTGCTATGCTAACGTCGCAATACTGCTACACATCTTCTTCACAAGAGCCCTTGCTAATAAGTAAAAATTTTCCATCCTGAATAATGCCTGAAAATTTCGGTGGTTCCATTCACACGATATGTAGAATTGGTTGAATCAAAAATTAGTGAACCCGTCATGGCATTATCAAAACCAAAACGTCTAGAGTATGGATGCAGATGAACCTATAGAAAGTAGTAGCTTGTGTAAAAGAAAATAATCAAAATGTCTAACCTATTGTGGCCCTGTAAAAATTAGTATACGATGTTGTACGTATAGTAAACAATTATTATGGTCTTCTTGTAAGGCTTCATTAATAATTGGGCCCAGTTTTTTTTCGAGAAAGTTATCCTAAGCATAACGGGAATATCTGTTTCCTAAACGATGAACAGTGAAATAATAATTGAGAAATTACCTTAGTTATCTCGAAACACACTCGTTACAAGCAATGGGACCCATTATCAAATCCCTCAATTTAGAGAATGGTGCTTCGAATTTTATTTTCATGTCAATTGCTAGGAATTGAAGAAGAGAGGTGATTCAAATGTTGAGTAGAATGAGGAACAATTTTATCAGGACTCCATGGATCAGCTATGCCTCTGAAAGGCTCCTTTAAAGATTACGTCTTTGTTTTCTGTTTTCATCATTATGGCTTTTATTATAAGTTAAAGTATTTTATAACGGAAGAAGGTTTTGAAGGACTTCGCGTTCACGCACACAAAAAATATTTTATAGACCAATTTTAATTCAGAAGAACACTTGCTTTCACCATATAAAGAATATAATATTTTATGACGACTAAGGTATTATGGCAAAACGTCCGTACGTCATTTTAATTTGAGCAGTTTTATAGATATTGCTCTCTTTTAAGTTTTTAGAGCTCAAAATCAGGGAAAAACTCAAAATACAATAAAGAGTTTTTCTGTTTCAGAGTTTGTTCTCTTATACTAGATCGGCCCAAAATTATGAGCCTGTTTCGTTAGCTGTTAATTTTTTTAATAAGAATATTTTCTCAAGTTAAATTTTTCGATGTAATTTTGTCCTTGGCTTGAAATTTGCCCAACTTGTCAACACTTGCTTCTTCAAGACGTATTATTGTCACATCTCAAATTGTGTTCCGATTGAAACTACTTTGCGACTCTACCGTACTGATAAATTCAAATGTTTCTCTCACAAGTTCCAGCTTTTTGAGTGGCACATAAACTCTCAAAGCTTAACCGTTCCCGATGTCATGTTGGCATTGCAAAATGAGTGCTGGTCCTATTGCGTAAACAACGTAAACAAACATAAAGGAAATCGCTTAGCAGACGTGAAAGAATGGAACTTCGGTCTACATCTTTTTCACTTCAAATTAATCTTAGTCAAGTTCAATTTAATCCAAGTCAAGTTCAAATTAATCCGAGTCAAGTTCAAATTAATCCAAGTCAAGTTCAAATTAATCCGAGTCAAGTTCAAATTAATCCAAGTCAAGTTCAAATTAATCCAAGTCAAGTTCAAATTAATCCAACCCGAAGTTGAGTTAAAAATTGACCTAATCCCTACGTAATTTGATTTTTTTTGGGTTAAATATGTATCTATTGGATGTGACGAGCAAGAAAAACGTTTTCCTTTCAGCAAGGAATCCATAAAATTGCAGCAATATAAAAACAAGCT
>JACJUY010003308.1:17427-71230 GCA_014220935.1 Platorchestia sp. MABIK | reverse complement strand
ATAATACAAACTTTACACAACGAAGAAAAATGTATGCCTCGCTTTCCATACCGTCCTTTATGTTCATTAATTTATTAGTATGCAATGCAGAATGCATGCAATCTAAATTTAGCGATGAACTGAATGCTACAGTGGGATAAAAAAGCCCCTAAAAATACAAATGTCATGTTAGATTATGGCGAACCAAAATTCATGGGTGATAATTCCAATTTCATTTAGGATAGCCCAAATTTTACTGATTGCCTATTAAACTTGGCCAGCAGGGACTTGAGAGTATATTTCGCTGGCGTCGAGGTAAATAGCGTTTGTGGCGCGTTAAATTTCGTTTATGACTTGTTGAATTCCGTTTGAATTAGGTTAAGTTTCGTATGTGACTAATTAAACTTCATTTGTTACAAGTTGGATTCCGTTAGAGACAAGTTAAGTTTTGTTTATGCCAAAGTAAACTTCGTTTAGGGCAATTTAACTTTTATAAGTGATAAGTCAAGTTGTTTATGCCAAATTAAACTTCGTTTGGGGCAATTTAACTTTTATAAGTGATAAGTCAAGTTGTTTATGCCAAATTAAACTTCGTTTGGGGCAATTTAACTTTTACAAGTGACAAGTAAACTTTTAATTGCGATTAATGAATTTTCAGATGTTATAAATCAACCTGCATATAACATATGTCGTTAAAAGTGTGTCCAAATAGGATCTTACTATTGGTTTGTACTTACAGACAATTGGACGCGAATGTGCATCCATGAGCCTACCTCTCTTTCCTTCGTTGGAAGACTCATGTTTTTCATCAGAGTCGTTGACTTCACTTCAATCACCTGATGCAGAAAATTCAGCTTCAAAATTTGTTTTTCCTCCATCGTCAGGCAATGAGGAAACTCCCGATCATAAAGGTTCAAACATGAAAAAAACAAAGAAAATATTCAAGAAGCCTTTGAAAAAGATTGCACAATTTCGGAAGTCACACGTTTCCAAAAAGAGTTTGTCGCCTACTGAAAAGGAGAGTGCGGACAGAAATAAGCTCGGCGAAGTTACAGAAAAATGCCTTCTCGATTCTCATGGGAAGGAAGAGGCAGCTATGAGAAATCCTAATGATTTTGGTTCAGTATCTACTCAGAAACTGGAAGCCGTAGAGGAAACTTTACCGGAGAGTGACCTAGACCACCTCAGCACCAAATCACTTCCGCTAAACGGTGGCAGGCCTCGAGGTGACGCGAGTTGTGCAACGCTCAGCCTTTCTTGCTCCTTTACCGAAAATTATCTACTGAAAGAACTTCACTCTTCAACACCTAGAATTGTCTTGTCGTTCATTATCTCCACAGAAATCCAAGTGAGTTTGAACTTTTCGTATTTTGACCCTTGATTCATCTCATTTTTCAATAGGAGATTTTTCCATCATCATTGAATATACTTCTAAATAAATGTAATGTACGAGTGTGTGCTTTAGAGGTGTATGTCAGATTGACCTATTCTTGTAATGCGCTGTAATAATGTTGAAGAAAAGTTTTAATTGTATTATTCTACAGGATCGTTCCAGGACTACATTGAGTACTCCATTCAGCGGTGTGGTGTCTCCTCCCCTGCAGCCTCTGTTGGAGAGACTTAGAATATCGTCAAAATTACCGAAGCACCAATGGGCCAGAATGCAGCTACAGGCACTGCTCGCACAGCTTAAGCCTCCTTCGATGCGCGAGAAAAAATCACGCAACATGAACTCGCTAAACACGAATTCAGGAACAAAGCCCAAACGAAAAAACCTGAAGAGAGACCGAGGATCGTCTTCGGGCTTCAATGAAGTCAAAGAAAAGAAAACAATTTCTGAAATTGAATTGTGGTACAAAGACGCAGGACGACTAGTGGACTTCGAGTTGATTCTAAGACTGCTTCGTGATTTGAAATCCAATTTATCCTTTGATCAGGTAAATGCGAATAACTGACACTTGAGTTAAATCATCATTTCTAAAAGTATAGAATAGTATGTTATTTGTTACAGGTATTGCTAAAAAATTCGCATTACTAAAATGAAATAGACTTCCGTCAACTTTTGAATGGTGCCCTGTATGTCTCAAAATAGGCTTTGTTTCAAGAGCCATCAGGACATAGTAAAAAATGAACGCATTTCAAATGAAATAGATAGTAATCAAAACCCTCTTAACAGGAAGACGCAGATGTTAAACTCTTGAAGGATTGGCTGGAACTTTGTTTGAAGATTCTGGAAGGATTTCATACTGCGTTTCCTGTATTGGACCTCGACATAGCTTCTTTTCAGCTGGAGAACTTCACTAAGTAAGACTGTTTTAATACTTCCTCATGTAGAATTTTAGAAATTAGATTTTATCTTGCATTTAGGGAAGTTTCCTTGCATATATCATGTAAAAAGTATCAAAAGAGGGGTGCAAAATTTATTTCAAGAGCTAGTCTATGTTAGAAGTAAAGCTATCAATTACAATACGACTTACCTTATCTTCAATATCTGGAGTAAGTAAAAAATTCGTACAGACCATAGGAGGAATACGAACTAATTTCTGAACTAATAGTTTTCAAAGCAGTATTTGATGCTGCTTATCCGGAATGAAAATCCCTGGCAGCGTACCACCCAATCGCTGAAAGTAACTTTAAAATCATTGGTCCCAACAATAGGTAGAATGCGAGGTATTAGAAAGCTCGTTTATTTACGAAATTAAACCAGTATTGAACGAAATGGATTCATCTGCACCTCTCAAAGTTTTGAGTTAGGACTTTCACTTTCTCAATTTCAATGTCATCAGTTTTAAGAAATGAGTTCGTATTCTCCCAATAATCTATACAAATTGATTAGTCATTCCAGATACTAAACAGGAACCGTGTTGCACTCGGAAGCTTTAGTTTGATAGAGACTACTTATTAAAAGATGTTTTTACCCACTCTGATGGTACTTTTTTACGTAGATTACATTTCCTGAAACAAGCGCCAAGATGTCCCATGTGTTTAAGTCATAATGCATTTCTTTAGGAGGTTAGATTTGTACCATATTTTGAACTGGATTTCTCTGACATTTTTCATCAATCAACAGACTTTTGAGTTATCTCGTCACCACAACTGATGGAACATTGGGCGGTGATCAGTTGGACTGCAACGAATCCTACTTTTCGAGCAACTGTTCGAAGGAACGCTTGACGAAAGCGCTGACTGCTCTTCAGCAGGCATGGTATGCTACTTTCTGGCCCTGTTTCTGTTTATATTCATATCGAGAGCTATGGATCTATAATTGGTTCCTATAATTTCAATTGATTTCTTATTACATCTTTCGAGTGTTTTTTATTCTACCACAATTTACATTTTGCTGAAATCTGTGGCACAGTATTCGTTTTATCAACTTTTTGCGTCTTTCATGTCACGTTTCTGAAACTTCTCTTCACGACGGAATATTTGTTGGATGTTTGTGCTCAATAATTGAAGCAATAAGATTACAATACATACTTTTCTTAAAAAGAACGAACTTTTATCACATACGTACAGGATGGCCCATAAGTCACTTTACCATTTTAAAATGATTTTTTATCAATATATTAATTTTGATTTTTCTGTTCAGAATTACAGAGTTACGGCGCTGGAAATTTAAATATGAATAAATTCACACCAAAAAGAGAGTGAAGATAATTGAATTTTGAGAATGGACTCTCAATTATTGGACAAAAGTGTAGAGATATGCTAGTAAATTTAGTTCGTAATAAACCTCGAGCTATCCTACAATTTAATTAAAGCAAACTTACAGGAAATTAATTCCATACAGCCTCAGATGCTAAGAACTGTCATGGAAAATGCCTTACAAAGAGCTAGTGTTTTCGAAGATGAAAATGAAGGCCATTTATGTAACATTATTTTTCATTCAAAAATCAAAATAAAATTCTAATCTTTGAACTATGTAATTAAATTCCAATCTTTAAACTATGTAATGAAATTTTAATCTGTAAACAATGTAATAAAATTCTAATCTTTAATCTATGTAAAAAAATACTAATCTTTAAACTACGTTATAAAGAAAGAATTAATAAAGAACACTCATTTACGAAATAAAAAGATATTTTGTTTTACAATGATGAAGTGCCTTATGCGCCACCCTGTTTTATTTATTACCGCGTTACTGTAGCGAGTGAAAAACATAGCCTTAGTTTCACTTTAACTTTTCAGTATCAAGACCACCCAAAATACATCAAAGAAGAACTCTCAAATTTCTTCAAACTCGTTATTGAGTAAATTCCTCTTTGCGTCAATGTTCATAGCACGCTGATTGTTCCTGTTTTCAGGTGGCGTGGAACGCTCTCTGTTGAGCGCAGCCTGGCCAGCTCATTTTCTGGCAGCATTACAACCAATCCAGCGATGAAGAACGTGGGGCGGGACTCTGGTGACTCTGCAGCGAGTGTTGGCAGCAAAGGTCAAGAGACCGCCGCCGAGCAGCTGCTCGCCATGGAAGCTGTGGCATCAAATGTTTGGCGGTACCTCGTTGAAGTGGCGGAGTGTGTTTCCCCGGCATTTGAGAGGTTAGTAGCCATGTTTCACACTGCTGCAGGCAATTTTACTGTTTGATTTTATAACGAGCACCTTTTGGTCTACAATAATACTGTCAAGAACTCTTGTGTTCGCGTGTGCTTTGCCTAATATGACCCCAACTTCATTTCATTTCTTGGTCAATATTACCGAATTGCGGAATGATCTACATACTTCGAGAATTTTATTAATTTGGACGTTCTCAGGATATTTTGATTTTCATCCGCAGAAATTTGGACATCTCACTCTTTACCATCTCTAGTGAAGTCCTGACTCAGAACCTGATCACTTGGCTCCAAGAGCGACTTGAGAAACTCTACATCACAATCGGGATTTCGACAGAATGTTCACCTGCTGATGCAGGTAAATATGAGGCACAGGAAAAAGCCAACACTGGAACAAAAACTTTCGTGCCATACATGCCTCATTCAAAAATAACTACCAATTGCTGTTATATTTGAATTGTCCACATTGATGTCAACAGTCCGTTCATAAAGATTTGATATATCACTGTTCAACAATAAAACAATTACAGAGATGAGAATACCTGTTCTTCATAGATTTCAGGTCACTGAACACGAAAGTATCACTTAAAGTTGACGTAACCTTTAATCTACTTAGGCGTTGAAACTTTTTGACATAAGTTTCAAATGCACGGGCATTTTTGTTGAAGGCTTTCCCAATTTGCTTCATAAGTACAAGTTTTATGTAATACGGTGGTAGGACAATCCTGTGCCAGGCATCAAAGCTGTTCGTACCGTCCATTCCTTCGGTATGTGATGGGCATGCCTCGCTCGGTTATCCTATACTCGCATATATGTAGCAACAGTGCTACGTGTGCCCATTTTATAGACCTAGCACAATAGATTAGTTTGAAATCATCACATTCCAACCATTATGTTGATTGTAGTTCATACGATTCAGAAGGCGTTTAGTTAACACATTGGATAACTTTCTCTATCTAGGGCTGCAAATGCAGCTGAGATTGATGATATTTTAGTACTGAAGCAAAACCGCAGCTTTTAGGCTTGTTTTCGAGGCTTCTATTAACAATCTCCAATCGTCTGCTATGTACAGAAGTTTTAGTTTCTACATCAAACCTTCAACATCATTGCAAAATATTAAGTCATCGTCTCAACTAAAGAATGCTGAAAGTTTTTTTTGACGATAGCGAAGAGTAGATGTTTTAACTTCATTCTCCAGGAGGTTCCTTTGCTGCAATCTGCATGGAAGCTAAGAGTTCAGCTTCATTTTTGGGAAGTTCTATATCCCTAAGCAGGTCATGAAGTTCACCTTGTGGGATTCAGTGTACGTTACAAGAGGTAGTCGTCGGCTCAAATAATGTATTAGCGCTTGGAACAATTTTCTAGCACAGCAAGTTCAATTGCATCATCCTCCATAATTCTACCTGTCGGAATGTTTGTTAGCGGGGGACCGGTGATGGTTGACAAATTGTATCACAGGGCATTCAATATTCCTCTTCTTCAGCATATCAATTATTTCTTCAAGAATGGTGTCATGCAGAAATAACAATCGGTGGTATAGTTTGTTAGTTCACGCCAAACAGCGGGGACACCAAAATGCATGTGAACTTTTTCCCGTGCGTCTAAACATTCAGGGTTGATGAACGCTTCGTACAAAAACCGTGGAGAGCCCAATTCTTCTCCTAGTCTCCAAGACGGCACCCCAAACATAGTGCATATGCCTTTTTCACTGCAGCAGTTAATGACAGCTTTCTGGAACAACAAATCACTTCGGCGCAGACGTAGCAAATAATGTCTCATGAATTGACACAGGAGTGGGACATTGCTGCGCATTCAGTGGATTACAAAATTGATGCACAATGTACCAAGTCATTCATACAGTAGGTCTCTATTAAATAAAGCAGTCAATAAAATTACGATACACTCGGCTAGATGAAGTTATCCGTTCTCCACAATGTGCAAGACTCAGACCGGTGGCACCTGGAACCGCTTTTTACTGCAAGATCACGTGAATTCTGAGACGAACGGCGACAGAAATGAACGACGATGAGTGTATTTTTTTCTTAATTTTTTTGGCATGTCAAGTTAACTTGACCTCTCATAATTATAATATCCCATAGTGTAATATACGAAGTGTAAAAAGTGAAATTACATGAAACGCTGAGCCAGGAGAGAATTTTAACGAAAATTTTTGTGTTCAGCGAGCCAAAATTTATAAAAAGGCGGCTACGTCCACTTCTGTAAGAAAAGGTCAAATTTGTTGAAGAGAGTACTCAATCACGCTTAAAAATTATACATTTTTTGATTTACGGAAGATCTCTAAGTCCGAGTCGAGGGCTGATCTAAGGTTACAATTCGAAAATGCTTGCTTCCAAGACTGATAGTCTTAAACTCCTTATGAAAAGTTATTCGTGTGAGACTCAAAATGTTTTATGAGGTCGCTAACCTTCAACCATGTATGTAGGTGCATTAACTTGAAAGTCACTAAAATTTCTTCGAACTACGTTATTTGCTTGAACTCTCATGCAATATATATTGTGCAAATAGGTGTTGCTGTACCATGACTCAAAAGTTATACTCGGTTGAAACAGCCAGTTGAATAAGAAATTTGTTTCTTAGAAATCAATTAATATCAATAGCTTGCGTAAGCAATCATTTTATCAGTTGTAATTATTTCATTTGAGGAGCTGAAAGTGCAATGCACCATGAAAGTCATGTACACGTGTAAGTGCTAGAATCCCTAAAATATACTACATATCTAAGTAGTTATATATAAAAACTCACAATTGATTCGTTCTCAATTTTTCATTAAAACGTTTGTTGTACGGTATTTAATTTTAAAGTTCGTCATTGGGGCTGCTTTTCTGATTTTTTTATCTTTTCAGGCGCGTCTAGCCGTGTGAAGTCGTTTTTAGCCCGCGGAGCTCGCCAAGAAACCAAGAATAACAAAGAAACATCTCAAGCACTGCTAAACAGCGAGTCAGCATTAAGATCTATCTATATGGCTGTGAGGGAGATCTCCAGGTGCGGGTTAAAGTTACTGTGAATAACGGTTGTCTTTGACACACCTGAATTGAGACGTTTCTTAGTGAAAACATCGTTGGTATGACTTGTTAGGTGTGAGAGATGTTTAAGTATTATAACTTGCAGATGAATTAAATTATGTAAATCTAATCGCTGTTTTAAAATGTTTTTTTCTGTGCGTATGCGATGTTCAGTTTTACTAACTGTTCCTATACTTGTTCGTGTTTTCCTTCAGGCTCAGAGTGAAGAAAGCATCGGATGTGTCTTTGTTACCATCGCTTGATTCAAAAACAGCGTACAATATGCATATTCATGTTCCAAGCGTTTCATACCAGCTTCCCAGTCGTGAACTCTTCGTCGAAGAAACGAAAAATCAGCCAGCTTTTATATCGCCCGGTGCTGAAACTCCACAGTCCATATTGCGAACTACTGAAACTTCAAGTTTAAATGAGAACAAAAAGCTTGGAAACTCCAATAAAAACTCCATGTCTCTTTTGAAGAAATGGTTACGTCCTTTGGTAATCCGAACGATCAAGACATGCGCAGAACGGGCCGAGAAATATCTTGAAGAAGACGAACTAAAAGACAAGCTAGACAGAGACTGTCTCATGAGCCACACCGATTCTTTTGAGCTCTCAGATCTCCGAACTTGCGGTAATCGTGCTCTTCTAGGAAAGAACGTTAGAGCTCCTGAAATTCTAGAAGGAAGCAGTGTGGATCAAACCGATGAAACAAATTGTGGATCCAAGCAAATTGCTGAAGGCCGAAGTGATGATCGTTTGAATAGGAAGAAAATAATGATATCTACTTCTGCTTCCAGCTTGAGAGACACCGCAGTAATTGTGAGTATGCAGTGGTGTGTAACTGTGACTCTGAATAGAGAATATTTATGCTGTATTCAACACTATTTAATGTAGGTAGTGCATGTGTAAGTAGAGCTATTTTTGAACGCATTTTTTCCTTTTGTAGATATATTATTATGTCCATTTTGTCTCACAGCTCTCTGAATACTGGGTTTCTATGGATTGGGAAGATCTCCACTACAATGCGCACCTATCCGAGCAAAACACACGTCTCCAGACACTGAAAGTGATTGGGAGATGTTCATCCGATGACCCAGATGCAGGAACAGGAAGTCGATCAGGTCAGTTGAAGCAGAGAGGGCCTCCGCCAGATGATAACTTACTTCGGAGATGTAAGAACAGTCTAAAAGGAAACAATATTTTGAAACATAGAGCGTGCTTCCGACGACACGCACGAAAAATTTTCAGTCATAGAGAGAAATTTAGAGCGGAACTAGCAGCTGTAAAGCAAGTAGTATCGTCCCCGTTTTCAACAGCTAACAATATTGTTTGTCTCTCTGCGCTTTATACTCATGACACAAACAGTCCTAAACTTGACCATGTCAAAGAAATAGGCAACGATATTCAAAACATTTCTACCTCATGTAAGCAGTCAGTCTTATTTTCGAATGTTAAGAAGGTAGTTGCATTTGGAATTTCAGCGAAGAAAAAGTTCTCAAATTCTAGAAGATCGCAAAAGTGACATTCTGATTTTGGAATTCCTGGAACTATATCATTTACACCTGATAATGATTTTAGATTAGCTCGAATATCTGAAGCCGATGAGGATTCTGATACATTGTCTCCTCTTCTCCAATCGTCCCCATCCTTAGTTGCTGAGAAGGGGCTAGAAAAAAGGCATCCTTTATACCGTGCTGGTCATGACAACTCGTTACCGTCAACGCGGGAGCTCGAGGACCCGAATGTGATCTTCGTGACCGAATTGTGCAAGCTTTGCACGCGATTTTCTACGAGGCAGTACCACAGGCTGCAGAAGTTCCTGTCTTGTAAAAGCTGGAAAGACATCGCTTGTGTTGAGAAGGTGGGGTTCAGTTTGTAGTTTTTTCTTTTGCATGGTCAGTAGTGAATAAATGATCGATTGAAATTAAGCGTTATTTCCTGAATATTGAAAGTGCAAGATTGTTGAAAGTTTTATCGGTACCGTTACTTTAAGTCATTCGTTCTTCATTGAGCAGGTATGCTTTGGTTTGAACAACATTTCTGAAGCTTCAGAAATAGTCGGGCAACTACCAAAAGTGCTGAAGCTCGATGACGCCACAACTGCTGCCGTGATATCCAAGTCTTTCAACAGCATCCACTTGATCGGTTGCGCGATTATGAAGCAAATTTTGCAATACGTAAGAAAATGATATTCACTGAATGCTTGATAACAGTAGATTACATACTTTGATAAATCTATTTTAAATTCTGACGAGCGATATTTTCAACGAAAATAATATAAAACAGTTTGACGTTGAATTCGAATCATATCAATTTCATGTTTTTAGTTATTGATGAATATTATGGTCCTTACTCACACTTATCGTAAACAAAGAGGTAACTCTTCAGAGAAGAAAGTGTTTCACGCAGAATGTTTATTGTACACAGTTTTGTTTGTTTTTTGCACACTTTTCGCTTTCTTTTATTCTTAATCTAAGTATCACAGTTATAGTTTATAACACTGAAAAATTTGCATTTCTCTAGGAAATTTGTTGAGAAAGTAATTTTGAAATAACAAGCCAAAGGGAAAATATGTAATATTTAACTTGAGCATTATCCATGTACTTGGGGCGTGTTACTAATCTACCCATATTCAATGAGGCTTACATGCGCAGCGCAATAAGGAAGAAACTTCCAAATTCCGCTGTGAATTCTTCCCTCATTATTTTGCGACACAATTGTCGTTGAGCTTGTAAGCGTGTGTGATGCACACAGCTTCATTTATAAGCATTTTGACTGAAACTGCATTGGCTAAGACTGACAGTTCCTGTATCGATTTCAGTAGTCAATTTTTCAGGATATCTCGCACACTTGCGGATATTTTTTTGTATTCTGTGTATCTAAAATACAACGTTGCCAATGCATTGGTTGCCTACAAATCGGGCTGTCCAGCGTAACACTCTGTGGGGCAATTCATTTTTCTACCGTTAAAGCTTACATTTTTGTTGTTAATTCTTTATGTGGAGATGATCAAGTTTACCGTCTACTCAGGCTGACATCGGTGTCTATATGGAAGTCGTTTACGCAAGAAAAGATTGCTCAACTCTACTGTACACGTTTTCAAGATTTTTGTTTAATTTTACGTGCATGTTTGCAGCATTCGGACTCAATTCACGGCAGTGTGGTGAAGTGCTGTGGAGAGAGAAGCCTGGTGGCCTTCCGTACGAGCGTCCTCCAGAGGGACTACCCGATCATGAAGGAGCTTCTCTGCGCGCGCTTTTGGCTCTACTACGAGACCAGATTGAGTCCTTTGGTGAACAGGGCCATTGCTAAAGAGGAAGTCCGTGACTTACAGGTCAGACTAATTCACATTTTTACATCAGCATCTGAAGGTGACACGCGCAGTTATTTTGTTATAAAACTGGTACATGTGAAAATAAATTTGTCAATGGGCAGGAAAATGCAGAACTGTACCAAGTTTTCAGATGGCTCCATTTTGATTGTTTTGCTGAACGACTATGTAATTTTAACAGTGCTTCTCTGTGGCTCCCTTACGCAGGAGAAAATGACTTTTAAATTTTTTTTCTCAGAACCCATTACGGCTCATGACGCTTGCTGAACTCCGGCGAGAATTTTTCGAGTTCATCGGAGGAGATACGAGTTGAAAACCAACACGTAACTACGGTTCCTTAGCCTCATAATGTGTTATCTGTATTGAAGTGTAATTTTATTATTAAATTTACTTTTTACGCTTCCACTCGCAATGTTTTCTCGAATAACTTCTTGCGGCTGACCTATCATGCATTTTTCAGTCACGTGATACTTAATGTAATGAACTTATTCCGATGAATATTTATCGAAATTAGTTGAAGACTAGCAATCAAGGTTAGGAAATTTAGTCTGAAGAATTTGCTGATGTTATTGTCGTAATTCATTAATATTTGTGACCCTGAGTGACGAAGGGACTCCAGTAGTGTGACATGAAGTCAGGCTTTATATTTTTTGCACTCCGCAATTTGCCGGATGTCATGAAAAATTATTCACTGAAGATGTATAGTTCCATCAAGACCAAAGACTTCCATTCCATTAAATACAGTGATGACTTTAAACCTTCGAACCTGAGCGAACGTAATACATGAAATATCTGTAATGCTTAAGTGATCTATGTTGAAACCTATTTCCTCAAACTCACACCTTAATGATATACGAGTAAGCCTGTGACTATACAGTATTTTTGCACTGTGATATTATATATAGTACTCCTCGGAGCATGTGATACCTAAGCTTATATTCGCGTAATCCTGCATCAGATTCAACTTATATCAGTCGGAATTGTGTGTTTATATTGTCAGAAATTTTGTAATCTGAATCTCTCTGAACGTGTATCTGATTAGCTACCTCAATATGTCATTGTTGAACCAGCGTCTTTTTTTGTTTTTGGTCACCGTGATCTGTTGGTTGACTGCGCTCGTCTTGCGTGTGGGAGGCTGGAGACCCTTCATTGTGTTGCGTCTTAGGGGATTTTTACTTGACGCAAGTGCATGAATTGGGTACCGGCTCGAACGGGTGTACCTGGCATTGCATTCTGGCATTAATTAGCTGGCATTTGAAAACCTAATGTATATGACGTGTAACAACTCGGATAAAATAAAATATCCTTTTTCTCTTTGTGAATCTATTTGAACCTAGAACTGTCTGAGCTCGTATTTTTTTCATTTGATTTTTATATAACTGAACCTGTTTCAGAATGTATCGTAATTTTATGTTGTTTAAAGCCGCACTAATCACATTTGATTTCGTATTGCTCTGAACTGGGATCTGCGCGAACCTCTGCATTTCACAACCTGTGTATGTCTTGGTGAACTAATTTGCTTCCAAAAGATTAATTTTCCTCGCTGCAAACACTTTGCATGGACACGAATAAATTAGCAACATTGAGCAATGAGTACCAAAACTGAGCTCACGTTTTCATGTTATCCTCCTTGCCTTGTTGGGTTTTGATACCGCCTGCCATGTCGGTCCAGTAGTAATTTCTCTACGCCAAACGCAGCCCGAGCAGTGCGATTAACGCTCACTGCTATTCGATTAGACGAAATTGTATTTCATAAAGCAAAAAAGGTATTTATAAAGCAGCCGAAAAGATTATGTTTATAATAAAACTGAATAAAATGCTTTTCTTCCCAGAAGCAAAATGTCTTCATCGAAAAATTAGACAAACATTAAGTAACGTAATTCTGAAAAGAGGTGTAAAAGTAAAATTGAATTAAAAAAAATGACTGTTGAGCTTGTTAAAGATACAAATTCGAAATGCAAAAGTCTGAAGAAATCTGAAAGAGTTTCCTTCGCTAATCAAAAATTTAATTTATTTTTTTTTACATTTTTGACGAAGCATGAGCGCAAATAATATCGGATCGATTAAAATAACTATTTCAGATCAGTAGCTTTTTTAAGCAATGATTGAATCGTTTTCGTTGAACAACGTACTCTGCGTACGGTAAGAAGCCACAACCCCCAAGTTTCTGAATGCAACAATTCATTCATATAATTCTCCATGATGGGATCGAATATCTACACCAAAAAACAACAAAAGGAGGCGGCTCATTTTTGTTTTCAATTGCTTTTGTTCATGAAGGAGGGTGCACCAAATACATCAACACACCCGAATGCAACGTCACTACGAATAATTAAATACTACAAATAATAATGCATTCAAATATTACGAATTATCATTTTTCTCCTTGACTTAAAGAAGACGGTTAGTCCTGTCGAAATTTGGTGCAGAGGCATTAGCAGCATTTTTTTGAGTCACTGGATACTTTTGTAAATTCTTTCATTGGAATTTATATTCAATTAATTTTTTCGATGGTAAAAGGAAAATAAACATTTAGGCATCCAAAAATTAGACCTCGACGTGGTTCATCCTCGAATGGCTCAGCGTATTCATTGCAGAATACGCTGGAAATTTTAAGAAATTTAAGTAGGAGCTCCTCAAGATACGAGTTGTTATCAAATATTCAATTCTTACTATCGCAATCACTCTAATAGGACGATATCGTCATCAGATACTACTGAAGTCCTTGGAGCACTTTCAGCTTATGCTCTTTAGTCTTCGCACTTGAGTCTATAGACTCACAACGATAAAACAAAGCTTTAGAGACATTCCTGTTGAGACCGTTTTTCTTGAACTAGAAACTAATTGTTATTTTTTGTACTCACTGGTCACCATAAACTGATATATTTTGTACTTACTTAAGCAACTTACATGCCTACTCATTTTGACTTGTGCTAGCTCACTGGCATATGGAGTCCTACGATCACAGGCAAGCACATTTGCAGATGTCTTCTAAGCGGTCCTGCCGAACACCACTTGATATGCTTCAATTAAACTACGTGAGCGTGAGCTGTACTTAGTTTCAAGGTTGTGCCCCTAATCTAACAAATTATTTGAGCAGTTAAAGTGCTATTTTGCATGCATGTATCGCATTAATACTTTCCCAGCACATTTCTGAAATTTATTTAACGACAAAGAAGGTCGAAGGACAAGAAGTTAAACAGTGCAAAGTTGATCGTAAAATATCTGGGATTTACGTACCTCACATCTCACTTTCTGACAAGGTCACCCAGTTATTTTTTTCATTAACCTCTCACATGAGCTCAAATATCTATTTTATGTTTTCACTTCCATAGATCTCAAGAAGTAATATTTTCTCAACAATATCACTTTTTAGGAGTTTTAAACACTAGCTGCGTGACATTCTTATTGCTGTCTTTCGCAGCTCTTATACGAAACTAAATTTTTCCTCCATCACCAAACGGGAGCACGATGGTGTACGCAAATCAATTCATCGATCAAAGTATGCAAGTATATAACTTAATAAGATAAATAATACAAGTATATTCCAATTGATTTTTTCATTTTTAGTTTGATTAATGTTTGATATATTCATCAGATTTATTGCGCGAAGGTAAACTTTAAGAACGATACATTTTGCTTAATACTTCAATCGTACAAATCCCACCGGTGCCAAGAAATGCGTTTCGTAGTGCTTCCCCTTCTCTTGGAGGATAAAAAATAGAATAACATTTTGAGGTACTTTTTTTTAGATTACATTGCAGTGCCTAGCAATTGGTAAAGTATATTTAGCTCTCTTTTTGAAGTGAGTGCACTCCCATCAATATGATTAAAACTAATTGATTTTCATGAGCAATTGATTTTTAATCAAGTGAATCCTGTGCAATCTGGTTCTTTTGAATGACATAAAAATGTACAATTTACATAATCTGCTATGTTGAAAATTCGATGATCAGAGGAATCAACGGCAAAAGATTTGCCCTTTCATTCCAAGTGCGAAAATAAAAGTTCTATTACATACTAAATTGGTTACAGGTGGGCAAACAAGGAAAATATAATTTGTAGGGACTGGCCCACGAGTGTAGAGTTTATAACTGTTACTTAAATAAAAGGAAATGTTGTACTTTTCATTTCAAAGATGCATGATATTTCTAATGAAAACAAGTACATAGCTTGACAAATTTTATGTCCTGCGTATTTGAGTTAGGATGAAGCTGTCATCATCAAAAAATTATCTTACATGACACACAAACCAACAGATGACGATTCTTCTGTCTGTTTACTTGACGAATTCCCAAAAGTTCAATGAGACAACTATGTTTAAAAGAATGTCGTTTGTATCAGCTCATGGAATGATTAACTGATTTCAGTCCGAGGATTATTTTTCGTCGCTTGTTTTTTTTTGGTTTCCAATGAGGAACCCTAAGAGGACTTCTTAACATGTTCTTTCAGACCTGGCTTATTCGTATCCTCAGCTGTGAGGTCTCCTTGCTGAAACGCCGTAGATTCCTCGAAATTCCCTGTTTTTTTCTCCTCGACTCTGATTCGTTTTTGCGCGACCTTGGCTTTGCCAGCCTCCCGCGTGATGTTCGCAAACGACACAATTTGACTGACCATGGTGGCGGCTTCTTCGGAAGCGTCCATGGGGACCTGAACATCGAAATACACAGGTGATTGCAAAGAATGTCTCCTTTTTTGAAAGCATTAGTATGAATTGTTATATTTCAATTCTGCTTGTAGCACATCGTAAAAAATTTAATCCTTGGTAGCCAAAACAATTTTTGTGAACAGGTATATAAGTGCTCCGCAAATAGTTACATGAACAGTAGTATAAAACCTTGTGTAGAAGTACATTTTTTCACTGGCTAAAGCTCAATTAAACAACAAAATATCAAAACACCGCGTCTCTGTTACAAAAACCCATAAGACTTGAAACCCATGAATCGGTCATTAATTCACGATTGAATGACGCCCCAAAATGCGGCTGACCACGAAACAACGAATTTTTATTCATCTTAAAAGATACTGAAACATATAAATGTCAACCCGTTCACAGCAGATTCAAAAGATAATGTTTACAAACAACTTATGGAAATTAGGCTGAACAAAGAAGCAAACAGGAGTAGAAATTGATAAAAATCGCCTGATATAATGTCGGATGTCAGATTTCCAGCACTGAAAAAGTCACTTTCAACTCAGTTCATTCAGTGAACGGACGGGCTACTGCAGGTGTGTTGGACGTGATGGTGATTGCGTTAAAGGATCCTAATATTTATTTTACCAGATGAGATATTATGGAATTCTGAATTTTACTTCTGCTTACTTCTTGTACATTTAAGTAAATCATTGTTTTAAGAACTTTTTATTTCCTCTCAAGAATATAAGAGCTGAGACTTTCGTTTATTCAACTATGTGCTGAACACTCATGACTCAGCACCTGCCCACGACAAATTCTTTTGTTACAAGGATCAAATTTCCTCAAAACATGTAGAATTTAAACTCTACATATGAGCTTTCAATTAAAAATGATTTTATTTGAACACCTTGCTTAGTCCATAATCTGTATAACTTTGTGGAGCGATGGGACAGAGTACTAAAACGAGCGGAACATTTTTTTCAAAATTTTAGAAACTCTTGAATTTACGATAAAGAATCACATTCTTTTAGAAAAAAAGAAATTAATCTCCTTATTTGCCTTAATTTTTAGTTGCTGAATTCTGAAACAATGCAAGGCAGACCAACGCAATAAAGTAACTTTTCTAAATTCAAACTCAGATCTTTGGGCAGCGATCTGCATCACGGATATTATAAATTTACAGGAGCCCATTTTTTAAAGACCAAAACTTCATATTTTACAATTTGTGTTGGCTTTTTTCATTAATATGCTCAATGGTTAAACGTAAGTCCACGTTTTATACACACCGATTGATTCGTAGTTAAACAATGGTTGCGAAAACCGTAGAGTAACTTTCAGGAAACTCGAAGGATGAAAATGTGCGATTTCGGCTCACATCTTGTTGGAACGATCAATAGTCCAAATTACCTCTCTGATAACGGCATCATTGCATGTTGAGTCCGAGATTAGCAGGGATAGCACTAGGGTTACTTCATCACTGGAGTTACATTTTAGGATATGGCGTACGTACGACCCATTTGCATTCACCTTACACAAGTGACTCGTCTAAATTCGGTCATCGAAGTTGAGTCGCAGAAGATGGATAGAAGAATTTTTAATAAAATATAAATGATAAAGAATTGCCGCAACCCCATTACTAGAACAACGTCAAAAAAAATACTAAAGAATAAATTTCGGTGCAGACGCAGTCCCAAGACCACGCATCATTTGGACTTATGTTGTTAAGGTTAAATTCCTTCAGCAGCATAGACATCGAAGTCTAACCAAATACTGCAATGAATACTGAGGAAGAATCCATAGCATCCCAAAAATCAATACAAAACTAAAGGATCTAAAATAACTCCAGCATTGATGCTTCTAAGCTTGAGAATAAAAAGCAAGGAGAAAATCGCTACATGTAAAGTCATTTTAATTAAAAATGATGTTTTATTAACACGTGTGCAGCTCACCATGTGTCCGGCTCTGAGGACGGTGAAAACAGCCAGCCGGCCGGACTGCTGCACGAAGCCGGCAGCGTTGGAATACGAGGCTACGTGGAAAGAGCGGCGACGAGTGCTGTCGAAATCAGCCTTGCCAGACCATTCCATGTTCTCGATCCACCTGTACGCGCCTGCAATGTCACGTATAAATCAAAGTTCATGAGAATTTTAAATTTTGAAGACCGTTTTCCATCAACACAACTTTCAGAAAATCGTTGAAAATTACGGATATGTATGTCCTGCCGTATTACCTAAATGATGTGGCCTTTTGTTAGCTATGTGAGGTATTCTGTTCATCTCTGATGCTTTCATGTTGTTTGTGTTTATTTACTGAGGCTTCAATTAATTGAAAACATGTGAGGTTAACTATCGTCGAAACTGTTGTTTTGTTTTCTCTATGTCATCGAAAATTATTGGAATTTTGATACATACCTTATTAAGGAACGTTAAAACGTTATACAAAAAAATGCTACATGCTTTTTAAAAAAAAAGTTTAATGCTATCGTCTGAATTTTGCTTTGTGAATGCTACAATAATTGTCTCAAAAAAGAACGATGAAGATGAAATTTGTATCTTACATCTCATTTCTCTGTCAATATCAACATGATGATACGAGATGTTAACTAGGTTCTACAAGTGTTACTCACCTATTGGGTCAGCTAGAAGGTCCAAATCGCCGGTGTATATGTTCACAAACAGATCGGTTGTTTCCAACAGCACCACCACTGGAAAAAATCCAAATTTTATGCACTACTGAGTTACTTCCATGAATATTGTCATTGTGTTGACATTTTTGTTTACAGAAGAGAAAAAAAATTTTTCCGCAAATAAAAACCATATTAATTTCTACATCCAGGTTCACTTGACCTGCATGGGATGGCGGGCAGTGGAAAGAGCAACGTGTTTTCAAAGAACGAAAGGATTCTCGGTTCTCTCGTTCCAGAGATTTAATTACAAAGTACTGGACAAGCTCCCTTCTACTACACGTCTTTCATTAGTAAATACCTCAACAGTTTTAAACAATTTAAACAATTTAAACAATTTATTTACCACAGGTGATACAGAGGTCGAATGATTCTTAAGGCTAGTACAATGGTCAAACTAGAGTATAGCTACCTGTGGGCCCGAACAAGTTCAGCGACTTCTAGGGCATCCTACCATCACATTATTCTAAGGTGTACAATAATGTTTAACCTAGTTCACTTAACCTAGTTTCGCAATAGACTGATCACTGAGATAATTGACATTTAATGCTGTATTTTACAATATAGGTCAAAACGGCTTTATTTAACAAGTAATATATTCGATAAAACGGTTATGAACAGACTGATGATCGGTTATGTTACCTATGGTAAATCACATTATTTGGACCAGACATGTATGAGGCATGATGTGACTTGATGGTCTCACACGACTAGTATTTTGATAGGAAGTGAGATTCAAGATGTCTTTTGAATACTTTGTAAGAATTACTTTCACGGATCTCCGCAGGTATTGAGTTCCAAGTTTTAGTTCCAACGAAGAGGATACTGTGTTGCGATCGGGCCTTTGAATAATAAGGAAGTAAGAATTTACCTCTATTTCGCGTTAAATGGTCGTGATGAGCTGTTTGCGCAGTTAATAACTGTTGTAGGCTATTGTCGCCATCATTTCTTAGTGTTTTGTAAATGAAATTGCAAACGGAGATATTGTAGAGATCCGAAAGTTTAAGTATTTGTAAATTTTTAAATGAATCATTTGTGTGAGCATTATATTCTAGGTTCTTTACCGCTCTGATAGCTCTTTTTAGCAGAGTAAAAATTTTATTGGTTTTATTTTTATCAGTTCCGTGCCAAGCTTCTATTCCGTGTAGCAAGTATGGAGAAATGAGCGTTCGGTAGATCATTTTCAAAGCTTCTTCAGGCAGGAAAGTTTTGATCAGCAATTAAACGTCCCTAGTCTATCACTCGAGAGGTATTTAAAATCTCTATATCCACTCGGTTATTGGTATAAGGCTATTGAATTGTTAGGAAAAAGTAATGGTAATTTGAGTTATGAAACTGACACTCAGAGACTACTCGTATTGTTCGATTTTGAGACAAAAGAGAATGATTCATTGCGCAGAGCATCTCTCTCAGTACCAACGTCCAATTTCTTATCCTAAAGTGATGACAAATATAATGTGTAGCTGACGATTCTGATCTGATTTGCACACATCACTTAACAGTATTTGTTAATTGTCTTTGCGTATGTTGGACTGTTATCTCGCTCATATAAATGAAGGCTGCGCAGCTCATAATTTGATAAATCCAGATGCTCTCTGTTACTAACTCTATGCGTAAACTACAGTTCTCATTGCAACTCTTGTCTGTTAAATTTTTCACGAATATAAATATGTCATCCCTCATTAATGATATAAATTAATATAGAAGACAGACACAACGTTTGGAAGTCGCTCTGCAATTATACTTTAGATCTTATGTTTTCTTTTATTACTTCAGTTGTGAAAAGTTGCTCATAAAATATTTTTTATTGTCTAAAGTTTCAATACGTTTCATACAACAGGCTAAGCTACTCTTGCATTAAAATATACCCGCTAGTACACGGCTTTTACACTAACTGTTGAAACTTAAAAAAAACAGCATCAGCTCACATAGAGTGAATAATTCGATCACATTTAGTCTATGATTAACATTTTCGAATTCTTTCAGTGGAAGGTTAGAAAATTTTTTCTCTTACAGTCACAGTCTATCGTAAGGTCAGCTAAATTTTTGAGAAAAAAGTTACTCAAAAGTTCCAGGTCCTCATCACTTTTCCCGAGTGTTAACTCTGACCAAATTTGATTGTGCTAACCTAAAAGAGTTTGATAAAAAACCAGCCCCTTTTCCCAGTATACGTCTTTATACTCACGGGAATCCACGATAGGTTGCATGAATTCGCCAGACAGCTGATTGAAGACGTAGCCGCTCTGTCCTCCCCATGTGACATCGGCAGGAATGTTCCAGTGATCCGCCTGTTCCCCGTTCATGAAGTCGTCCAGAGCGTCCCGGGTCTGGAAACCTTCCACGTGTCGCTTGTACAGGCTTCCTGGAACGGCGCGAGGGCAAACAAATTTTAAAACGCTACGCAAAATTTACTTCATGGAATTTCATTCAGGCATTAGCATTTTTACGAGAGTTGAGGAGGCGATATCATTGTTAATTAAAATTTAGCAATTAAACAGAAATAGAATTTTTTGAATCATTTTAAAACGAAAAGTCAGAGCACTTTATATAGGAACTCAAGACAAACCTAGCAACAAATCTTCAAACGTGCTGTATAACAGCCGGGAGAAAAAACCCATGAACTTATTTCTTAACATAGGTTTTTATTTGGTTTAGTTTCTAGAGTAAGTTTGAAAGTTTAGAGTGAAATCATAGACTACATAACTCCAGTGAATTTTGCAATCGCAAACAGTGAGATAACTCTGGACGGAACAAAGGTAAACACCAACATACCATCAGGGAAAATCCTGCTATTGCCAAAGCACTTTGCTATTTTTCTTTGATTAGTTGTGAAGATGGGCAGTCAAGATAACATTACAATCACCTGTGGCATATTTTTTATCATTTTATACCATGCCGTAGAGCAAGTGAATAAATATCAAGTGAATCAACGGAAATTTTCTAAGAGTAGAGATCACCCAAGAAAATACGGTAAATTTAACTTTCAAATTTTGCACTCTTAAATTTTAACTAATAATTCTACATTATCCATAGTCAGTTACAGGAGACGTGTTCACTAACAGTAATCGTCAGCGTACAGTGAAAGGCGTCCTATTTTCCTAGCTGAAGCAAAATTGGGGCTTTTACTAGAAGAATCTCAGACTTTTTTAGAGTGTGCATTTCCTGATGAAGTTCAAGTACAAGATATCTAAGAACATTCTTCTTGTTACTTCTTTCCCAATATTTCGATAAGTACAACATCTTCAAGATAAATTATTTCGTTACGTCTTTGCGATAAAGATTCGTAAAATAATCGTTTCACTTTTAATAACGAAATTCAAAAAAATTCTACTCGCATGTGCGCACCTGCACTTTCAAGGTCTTAATTATCGCAACCTGAAATACGGAAATTCTTTCCGCTTCCGATTGATAATCAGAGAAACTTTTCGTTTGAGAAGACATACCATAGACCAATAGAAATAATAAGATTTGTCATTGTTTTCATATGACTAATAAAAACTATATAATCTGAAATTCGATTGCATAATTTTACCAATAGCATTTGTTTGTCAATTGTGTAAATGAAATAAAAATCTAATTAAAATATTCTAAGTTAAAAAAAAGCTTGAAAATAGGAGAAAATATTAAAATGTCTCTCAAATAAATTTAGATTTCGAAGGAAATTTTTAATATTCGTTTCAGAATTAAACGATTTTTTTCTCGTTTAAGACGATAATATGTAAATCGTATTTGGTGTGTGCTGTGGTGTATTGTAAGCGCGCTCATAGTTTTCTGCTCACGTTTTAAATAGCAAGTTGCACAACTTTAGTCACGTGTATAAAAACTGCATGCTGAGATTCTTTTAAGTTACGTTTTCATAACTAAGGATGCATGTCTCGCTAGGCTTCCGCCTTGTGCATGTTAGGGAAAACTTTGTATTTTCACTCCCTTGCTCATTCGTAAGCAGCCTATTTACACACAAATGCTTCAAATCCTTTAAATTCTCGCAGTAAAAGTTTATTCTCAACTGTCGCTGGCCACTCACGAATCATGGGAGACATGTAGGATAAATCCCTGCTATGAGGCTGGAATTTCTCAATGTAGATTTCTTCTTTCACGAGTATGTTGTAGAAGTCCACGCCACCCGTTTCAGACTGGACTACATTCTGAGCGTTGCCCCAACACTCGGTGCAAGACTGCCATTCTCCTTTGTCTGCTAACTGTTGGCAGACTGCTGCTTCAGCGTCGATTACATCCCGACTTTGCTCGTTAACGTAGCCCTGGAATGAGATGAGTTGATGAAGCTCGCTATAGCTGTGCCTGTGTACGGAAAGGAAGTCTAGCAAAGTCTGTAATGTTTTTTTTTCGACGGAAAAAATCATACGATAACATGAGAAACAAGCGCCACTGGAACAAACCAATTTTTTTTGTTAACACGATTCAGCAAAACCTCAAGTCTGGATAGGATTGTTAGAAGCAAATGTAAGCAATGGAACTTTCGCTCATATTAACTCGAAAAAAGTCTAAGGAAAAATCTCTAAGGAAAAATCTAAATCTAATACTCGAAAATCTAATCAAAATCTAATCGAAATGAGTAGTAGATCATTTTCTACAAATCGAAACGAAGGAATACTCACCGTGGCGTAAAGGTAAGCCCCCCAGGTGTTGACGTAGTCCATTGCGCTGACGTAACCATCTCCGATAGCAATTCCTCGGAAATCAACCTCGATTTCGCCGTCCGCTATTGCCTGTGATATCAAATTTGTCTGACGATGTTCTACAGTGCAGGGTTTGTAAATTGAAGAATCATTTCTTATCGGACGAGTAAAAAAAAATATTAATCATCTTATTTGAGCTCTCACACAGAGGAGTTACAAACCTCTTATACACCTCACCGAAATAAAAGCTGAATGCATTTGAGCTATTGCGATTTTCCAGTTAGAGAGTGCATTGTGAGGCATCTAAAAATATACAATGTTATTACACAATTTATTTGCTTTCTGCACATGGTTACCTGGTAAATAGTAGAATACAGTACCGCCCTCTGATTAAAAGTAGTTATATGTTTGCAGTTTTGATCTACAAGCTTCGTAACAACATTGAGGAACACCAATTATTTGAGAAAAGCAGTTTAAATTTAAATATCCACCAGTTATTGCATGAAAAATTATTTTACAGTAGTACCAAGTGACAGAATTGCTGTAGCTGCAACCGTATGGGATGACTGGTCTGGGATGCATGCTCTTAAAATTATCCTTTATAAATTCGAGCGTTTTGAACAGCTATAATGCAAAATTCTAACGTAATCTCTTACTCTGCTGCCTCATCATTGTACAAGGTTACTCGAATGCTCTTTGTTTCTATTCAATTCTATTCCATTCTACTTCTACTCTATTCTAATTTATTCCATTACATTCTAAACTATTTATCATCATTGGAACTAGTGTGAACCCCAAAACTCTGACGCACCAACATTATAACTTGTGACACCGTGCATATACATATGTAAGCATATCACGTATATATTTAAGTGTAGGCCTATTGTAAACTTACTCTATGGTTATTGGTGTCAATTTACGATAATAGAAGAAGTGAATGAGAGAGATAAGCATTTAAATATATAATGGTAAGAAGTACAGTACACTCATGATGACGAGCCTACCTGATACAGAGCTAGGGAGACGTCAATGCTCATTTTGCCTCCGTAAGACTCGCCAAATATGAAGAAAGGCATGATGGAAAGCTCGGGGTAATCTGCGAATACAGACTTCAAAAACACTATCATGTCAGCTGCGATCTCCTGATTGCTGCTTGTCAGGAGGTCCAGGGAGTCGACGTAGCTGTAGCCTGATCCCACAGGGTTGTCCACGAACATCACGTTGGCTTGCTTCGTCTGGAAATGTGTAAAAAAATACTTCAAAAACTAGACTAATCGTTGAAAAATAGAACTACACGTACATTTTGTTGTCATAATTACAAATTTTGTTAGGTATCTTATGCACGCGTTGTCGCCACTTTTAACAAATTTTGTATAGAGATCTCTTTGAAACTCACTTCAACACATTGTGACGTGCAATAGTTGAGTTTGACATTCACACTCAGCTATGTCCTGTCGTATTTGTAGTTTTTTATACTGATCTAAATTCAATTTAGTTACAAACGTGACTCATTACAGGGTTTCTCAAAATATAAAATGAAATTTCAAATAGCTTCAATATCAATTAAATAACAAGCGATTGTAAAAACGAACCAATTTCAGAGAGCGATGGAGAAATATTGCATAAAATAACATATAAAATGTTTTAAACATGAAATACCTTTAGGATTTTTAAAAGGTCTTCTCAAGTAAGATTGAGACGAAATGAGATTGAGTCCATACAACGACATCGTTTGTGTTCAAATTGTCCCGATTCCTTCGTGCTCTTCCACTTCAGTTGCGTCCAGTGGAAATGAGACGCCTTTCTAAAATCTCGTTACGCAAGGCCTTATAGAAACGGAAATTTTCCTTTTCTTATGAGAAATATTAGAACGACTTAGTAGATGTTGAAAATAGTCATAAAAGTAGGACAAAAGAATTCAATCACGAATTCAATGTTAATTAAATTCAGCTATCGATGCACAGTTATCAATAAATTATCGCTGACTAGTTGTTGCTTTATATTAATTACGACTGTCGTAATTACAAGAATCATTATTCTTGTAATAATTTTAACACTTCGTGGTTGGATAATTGCGTTCGAAATCGTAGAAGTGATTTTAAGCAACCAACCTATTTCCCATTTTACGAAACAAAATTCGTTCATAAGAGCTTACGGACAGAATTGATCATTTGCCATTATATTTTACCAACTGTAAATTATATGGTCCACGGAATGAGTCTTTTCCGACAAATAATTAAACAACTTTGTAAACTAACTTAATAATCACCATCAGAAATAAGTGAACGGCAATTACCCATGCAAATTCTCTCAAGCTTCCATTGATGTAGTAGGGACCCATCTCCTGGAAATTGCCGTATCCAACTCCCGAAGCTCCGGGCCCTCCATCCAACCAAAGGAAGAGAGGGTAGTCGGTCCAGTCCCCAGGCTGGTCGACGTGGTACAGCACCCAGAACATGTGGGCACCCGGCCGCACGTCCACGTATCCGAAGTCCTCATCAAGAGGAGCGGCCGCGCCTGTGGGCCGCAAATACTCGTAATAAATTTCTTGTCTTTGTTGACTAAAGGTAAAATCGAGCGCGTCAGATTCATGCGAGGTTTTCGGGTTGGCCTTGTTGTGATCAAAATTATCATCTTTTTTGACATGACTGCTTGAGAATTGTTGAATGGTATTTATGGGTAAATTCCATTAGAATAACACAAAACTCTAGAACTTTGGCCAGAAAAGGCCTATCTAGCAACTTTGCATTAGAGGCATAAGGCGTTGTTTGTGGGATCCGAAGATGCCCTAATAATTCTCTATCGCTCTCGAAAAGAGACCAGAGACTGAGACAAATGACTGAAAACACAGGACAAATACATGTTTTTTTAAAGAGTGGCCCGTTTGTCCATAGTCGAGCATGTGTAAGCGGTTTAAATGTATGATGACGTTTGATGTTATATTCTTAATGTAGTTGAACTCGGAAATATGTGAAGAAATCACTGGACTAATCGAGTTATTATTTAAAACGTGTGCACTTATTTAACAAAACTCTTTCAATGATTTTGAAAAATAAATTCGTCTATTATACATCATTATTTCCCTTGTTTACTTGTTTACTCTTATATTTATTCAACCAAAATTTTCAATTATGGCTCCATTCTTGCAATCGTATTGAAGAAATAGATCTTCAGTTTCTTAACCTTAGTAGAGGGCTTGAGTCCGTGAAGTGCAAGTTTAATGAATTGTAGAGTTTCCTCTCTTGCCTCTTCTACTTGACTTTTCCGTTCGCTACCGTTGACAGAGTGACTGGGATGAAACTACCACGAGGGCAGGACAGAGATCGATCGAACCATTGTCTTTATTGTCTAGTATTTAAATCCACTGCACCACGCTGAAGACAAAATTATTTATAATGTGACATCAAATAAGCACATGTTTTTATAGACATTTAGATGAAAATGGCATTAAGAATCGAAAAAATTCTCTCCGCCGTTTTTTTTATGAAAATTTCGCCTATTCTATCACTTCGAAGCACTTTCTTCTTCAAAGAGCAATGAGATGCTGCGTTGCATGAGGCTTACATTCGAACAATCATGAACAACCCCACAACTTACAGACTGACAAAAAGGCTTCTCTGTTGTTGTTACACTCGAAGGAAATCACAATTTTATTCAGTCTCAAAATTATTAAACACCTAAATAACATCAAGAAGTTGTTCGACAGATAAGATTTCTATTAGAAAATTCATAACATTTTGGTGCTGCATAATGTGAAAAAGTAATAAAGTTCAGCTAGTATAAGAAAAGTAAGAATTCTCGAGGCTCAACACGCCTATGAAAATTTTCAGCAAAATATTGCTCAAACTCACCGAGCGCCAACGTGCTGAGAAATAAAAAGACGACCTTCATCACTGGCATTTGGAGACCCAATGACCAGAGGTCAGGTCTCCCCAAGGATTACGTACGAACCACAAGAAGGTGAAGTGGCCACAAGAAGGTGAAGTACGCTGACAGAGATATGCGAAGAAAATATCATTAACATGATGGGAGACACAGCTCGGATAACTGTGTGTACTCAACAAACCAACAACGTTAGTGGTATGCGTTGCGCGGCTGTTGAAAAATGCAAAAATTTATGTATTAAAATATAATTTATACAATATACGCTAACTTGCAGTAGCTGGGGTCCTCTCAATCAATGCGTTTAACTGAAGTGGCTCTCGTGTAAAAATTAGTGAATAACACTGACCTACGTTCACGTTACGCAAATGGAGAATCAACTTTCCTCATCAAACCACTCGAATTTAAGAGGTACAAATATGGAGAATTCGACAAGTAATCACCAACTGCCACGATTAATCATTTATATGTGTCAGGTTTAGTACTCGTTTGACCTCATCAAAAAGGAAATTGCACAGGTAGTATATTATTCTAACACGAGGTATTTCTAGGTCATGTCTGTATACTTCATTGGCCTATCTGCATCAGATACGGCCACAGTGTTTTGGAATTACCACTCAGGTAGTTGAAGAGTACACAAAGTGTCACTCGAGCTCTCAAGTGGTCGGTCACTTGATTAACTCCAAGGGCAAATGTGGACGAGTGCTCGTCGGCGGTATATCAAATCCTGCTGATAATTAAGATATTATGTAAGTTTGAGGTAATCACTGCTTTACGTACACGTCTATTTGTCACTAATGCATGCTTTCAAATAGCGTTGTTATTTCATAACAATTTTTTACTTGAAATAAAAATTGAAGAACAAGGACATGATTATCAAGACACATGAAATCGGTTTAGCGAACGGTTTTCAGCGTATTTTTTTCTCATTAGACTTAGCTGTACATTGTGTAGGAACCAAAATATTTGAAATAGGATTATTTGTAAATAGGTTTACAAAATCATCAATGGATTGAATTTCACACGTAGCTTAGCCAATTCAACTTTGAATTTCTTCTGTAAAATTTGAAATGGTGCGATAAACATTTCCCAGGAGGGAGTCTACATTTAAGTTTGTTTCATCTAAGAAAGTGAAACCAAGCGACTAAGGTAGCGAAGTTGCATTTCTCTGGACACTCACGAATGAAAAAGTCATAGTCACACTACTTTCAAAGTACCAGTTGTGCGAATTCATCTACTCCTATTAAGCTCCTATGTCTTAAACATGTTCTACAGGGATATACAAGAAAGTTTGCAAGAAAGATGCCGTTTAAGCTCATTCTAGTTGAAAAATGGCATTAAGTCATGAGCCAGCTATAATTACTTCATTTCAACCGCCTAAACTATTGTTAATTACGTTGAAAAGAATTTGGAAATCAGATACAAAATACTACTTCATTAATGTTTTAGTACTCTACATTGCAGAAAGCGTTGGTTAAATTGCAGAAGGCAGTGAAATTTTCTCCGTAGTAAGACGCTTTCACAGTCCAAAATTTTTTCATTTAATTTTATTCACCATGGTGTTTTAATTTTCAAAAAGAGATGAATAGTTCAAATAGACAACATTTATTTATTCCAATTTTGACTTGATAAAACTTTTAAATAACTTCGTAATCAGTTTCAACCTCACTGTTGTGAGATTATAGGGCAAGAAAAACAATGGTAATGGCTGTAGATTTGACTCTGTCTTGATTAACAAGTTATAGCTGCGCCCGCAAGACTATTTTGTCATATATTGAGGCAAGAAGCTTAGTTAGTCACTCAGCAATATAACAGATCCTTTGTTTTGGGGCTTTTTGGTTACGATCACCCGAGAACATCATCACCTTGATGGAATGTTATATGCGTATAACCCAAATAAAATTTCCTTAAAACAAGTAGTTAAAATTTGGACGTAGCATTTTCTTGTATTTTATTTTTAGAACGTTCAAATAGATTGTAGAAATTTCACAGTTAGTTATATTGAATCAAACCGTGTAGTGCACCTCTCCCATCAAAACATGAGGATTCATTTTCGTGTTAGACCTATACATAAGTCATTAATCTAATTGTTTTAAAAATAAATAGCTTAAACACGTGTCCTTTCTTTTCTTCGATTCCTCCAATTTTTGACCTTGAATAAATTCCAAATAAATTTTAACCAACTCTAAAAGATTGTAATTGAAACCAAAATCCTAAAGTATTAAGTCATGTTCAAGAATAGAGTATGTAGGGGGAGAAGAGATGAATAGACAAGCGAGAATGCTGGCAAGCAACAAGCTGTGTGTTATTATTTAAGGGATTTAAGTTTTGAAACTCCCTTGAGTTCCAATTCCTGGGAGCTTTATCGTTATAGGATTTTTCAAATTTGTACCCCGTTTTCATTTCAATTTATTCAGCGTTGTTGGTGCTAGCAAAATTTTCTTGCGAGTGGGAAGGCATCCATGCAAAGAAAACTTTTCCTTTCGAAAGTTGTGTTCAAGAGGAGCATCGCGTAGACGATGCAGCTTAGCAAGCAGCTCTCCAACTTTTGTTTCAATACAAGAATGCCCAGCAATCTTTTCTAATTCTTGAAACGACCTAAATTCCTAAAACATGTGATTCAGTAGTCGAAATAGTTTGATTAAATACATGGTTGTGACAAAATATTGTTTTGAATCTGAGAACTGAATCCTTTGAAATCCTGTTTTCTCTCACTCTGTAAATATCAACTGCAGAACCGTATTCATCAGCACCAGCATTTTTGTGAATTTGGATTCGGTTGACTGTGTTTCTCAACTACGTGAAGTTGTTTCTGAACTGACAAAAATAATCCTTGCTCATCAAGTAAAATAGAGAACTCTCTGTATTGAAGGCTGTTCGAGGTAAAATGATGACATTGTCGATTATTAAAATTAATTTTCACAATGAATTCCCTTAGATTCACTTTTAGTATTCTTACTTTTGCTAGAAATTTCCGATCTCTAAATACTATTTCGAACCCCCGTTTACTTCTAAGCTATATAAGATGAACGGAAGGAAAACTGCTTCAGGAAGTAAAAGATAACCAGAAAGTAAGATACTCGTATTTACTCCAGAAAGGTTAAATTTAATTGCTAAATGCCGAACTCGATTATAAGTGACTTTAATTTCTCTTTAAAAATGAAACAACTGTGGAAAACTAAAGTTCAATTGCAAGTGCTAGTTTTCAGTGTTGCAAAAAGTGAACGTTTGAACAGAATTTGATCAAGTTTCGAATTAGTTTTAAGATGGGTATGTTTAAGTACAAAGAATATTTGAAGTGACTGCAGTCAAAGCAAGAGTTAACTATCCAGCATACTCTGATGAGTTCCGCCGTCTCTCCCGTGCGGAAAATCTGCACCCAGCGTAAATATTTAAGGTGGTGATTTGTACAAGCAGCCAGTTTGCTACTAGTCAGCTGCATGCACTTGCTAATATAAATAATTTTGAATTTTTTAGCTGTGGCCACTAAACTGGGTTGAATTTCGAAACCTTCAAAAACTCTTTTGCTTTTTTATGCAATTTATAACATTTTTATCTCTCTTGAGTTCTACCGCATTTTTGTATAGATACAATGATGAACAAATTAAAAAACGAACGTGATCTAATAAGACAAGGGCTTTAAAAGGAACAGAGGATTTTAGTTTTCCTCATGTCGTAGGTCACTCATTCTTCCAATTTTCATGCATCTCGATGTCGCAAGATGAATAGTTTCGGAAATATTAATTATCAAAGGAGCAGATATCTGTTCGGTAATTAAAAATTCTGTTGCGGAGGGTCTTCGACGTGCGGAAATGTGATTGTCCAGTCGACATTTTGCTCTAACATGAATGAAATTAGGAAAAAGAATTTCTTAATGGATAACTTCCATGTCAGTTTTCAAGATTAAATGTGTTGGAACTCGTACTATAATTCTAAGAAATTTTTAATACTGTCTTGCGCGAGTTGACACGGTAATCCGTTTGTATGTGTGCGCTAATATAAAAAGTTACTGAGAAAGTTCTTACCAATGGATTTAATCAGAGGAAAGTGTTGCACTCCCAAAGAAAATAAATCTCGGAGAGTTGCATAACACGTGAAATGTTTGTCAGACATTAATAACGATGATTTTAACTTACTGTACACTCTATCGCATATGAGTTAACTTAGAAATGATACTGATTGAGTACTTCAATATTAAAGTGTTGTTCCGTGCATCTTTGTGTGTCGTTGATTGAGTACTTCAATATTAAAGTGTTGTTCTGTGCATCATTGCGTGTCGTTGATTGAGTACTTCAATATTAAAGTGTTGTTCTGTGCATCATTGCGTGTCGTTGATTGAGTACTTCAATATTAAAGTGTTGTTTTGTGCATCATTGCGTGTCAGCATTTCTGTATTTCGCTCGTCTCACGGTTTGCCGGTTGACAAAAAATGTCTATTGTTCAAGGGTTTGGAATACTCGGTAACTTTAAACCATTTATTGCCAATAAAAAACAGGATTTAACTTTTCAAGCAAATTTCTCGATATACGTAAGCCTAGCGAAAGATTTTCCGCCAAAGTATGCAAGATTGTGCAATATAAGGTAGATAGCTCTAGTTTTTATTGAATTTTATATCTAAGGAAAAATAAAAATTTAAAGCAGACAAAAAATATTTTTGGAGAAGAAGAAAATGATTTGGACGATTCATAGTTCGTGTTTTACTCCACCGTGCCTAGATTGTTATTGAGAAGTCCATTACTGTTTCTTACTGTTTCTTAGCTTGTGGCTTCTCTGGAGTTTTCACCTGAACAGCCTCGGGCTTCTGCACCTCATCGTAGTGCCTCTGTTTCTGCTTACGGCGAATCTTGCGATCCAGAACGGGGGTCCGGTCAATTTTGCCGCCCTTTTCCAAAGGTGATCCTGGGCGCATCTTCCTCATGCGAGCAATGTCGGCTTGAGCCTGGGCTAACTCAGGGCTTCGCTTGATGGATTTTTCGGCTTTCTTCACCTCAACTTTTGCAGTGTTGGGCTTCTCCACATGAACCTTTGGCGACTTATCAGCGAGTGGCTTAGGTACTGATTTTTTCTCATCTTCAACCTTGGTGGGTTTTTCCTGAGCCACCTTGGGCTCCTCCAGAGTCGTGGGAGTTTTGTCTTCGTTTTTGATTTGTTTCTTGGCTTTCTTAGCCTCCTGAGCGATGTTCGCAAACCCGTTGATTTCGTCAATCATGACCCACGCGGCCTCGGGAGCATCAGTTGGCACCTAGGAAACAGGAAAAGTTATGTGTCAGTCTGACTTTACCGTCATAAGGTTACTGGCAGTGAAATTAAAAATTAACTAATTGCTTCAATATGCCACCGGAGATCATTATACGATATTTAACGCTGTTAATAGTTAGCTAAAAGCTGAAAGTACTTTTTTTCGTTTCGTAAGATTTGAAGATTGAAGGCACAAGTGTGGTTCACAGAATTACATTTATACTAACCGTCTACTCTCAAAACTTATACGAAAAATTAACCTTTGAAAATTGACTTTCAAATAGAATTTTAATGAAAAGGGGTAGTATTTCAATTGTTTTCCTAGTATTTATTCGAGAAATAGACACCGAATGCATATTTACGAGAGCATTCTTAACTCGCGCGCTAAGCCAAAACCCCAAACTAAAAATAACGCCAGGTAAAGTTTAGGGCCCAGGATCCTTTAGCCACATTCTTCAAGCCACACTCTCAGATACGAAATTCCTTTTATTGAACTATGATACGGTAATGAATAAATAAGGGCATAACCTTTTTCTTTTGAGTAATCGTGGCTCAGAAAATCTCAAATGATATGCACTTCATCGATATTTATAATTAGCAAGTGTGAGTATTAAACGCTTCGTTATTGGGATACAAGTGTCATACTAAAGGTGTCATCCAGTAATATCCACACTACAACAGTTATTGCTCATTATTCAACAAGAATCCCATCTTAGGAGTGAACATCCGTAGACCCAAAGCAAGTCTAGGACTGAGAGGGACGCGAATACAGGAGAAAAGTCGCACTGCTTTCCTCTCTACAAATTTTGAAACTGCTAGTATTTAGAAGTTTAAGAAGAAAGAAAGGCGAGTTTGTTAAATGCCAGACACGGAGCATCTTCAAAGTTACAAAAACATTGATTTGAGATATACTATTAGAGTCAGGTATTAGTGTAGGATTCTTCAACGACCTCGCTCTATACTATACATACGTCTGTAGAAGTGTGAAGGACGCAATGTGATTAGAAATGTGCACAAAATTTGGGAGAATCATGTACATAATCATATTGCCTCGAGTGCTTAGTGGATGTATCCTTAGATTAGTTCGATAACAGTTAAACTCACCATATGACCAGACCTCAAGATGGTGAAGACGGCGAAGTTGCCAGACTGCTGGATGAAGCCTGCCGAGTTGGAGTATTCGGACACGTGGAAGGAACGCCGGCGAGTGTCATCGAAGTCAGCCTTACCTGACCACTCCATATTTTCAATCCACCTGTAAGTTCCTGCTCAGCAAAAAAATCAACCTCGTTGAAAAAAGTTACTTTATATTTCTATCAATTCATAACAGGCAGACCTCAGCGTTTATTTTGAAGCGAATGTTTTTAAACCTAAATTTCAAAATAAGTAAAACTGATTTCTCTGGGTTACGTGAACTTTCGTATGTTGGTCATCAATAAAAATACATAAGACAAGGTCACTATGGACTCTTCGGTTTCTCCAAGGTCGCACAAGAAGTGAACTACGAGCTTGCTTCATGCTCTTCAGATGGCTGCAAATAGCTTGGAGATGATGTACCTGCAGTTACGGTCACGAAGATCAAAATTCCTTCGTCAACCTTCAATCTGACGCTTCAGTGTAACATCATCTAATTATTTGGATGGTTTTAAACCGATTTTCAAAAATGCTCATTGGTAAACTTCTCACATTGTCGGACGATGTTCCAAATTTTTCCTGTGATTTATTTGCAAACTAGGGAAAGAAGTTATCATAGTTACGTCCGTGTGAGAATTTTATTTTGCATTTCTTGTGAGTAGTCAGTAAGCTAAAAACAAAATTTGGGACATCCGTGAATTAATTTTATCCACAATTTATTTTTACTTTTTGGCACTTAGAGATAGAAATCCAACAATAACAGTGCTCTACATTTCTCGCTAACCATCAACGACAGGTAAGGAATGTAAACTCCCAGTTATAATTTTTCACATTTTTTCCGAAAAAAATTTTTCCAGTGACTCACCAGGAGTGTCACAGATGAGGTCGAGATCTCCGGTGAAGACGTTCACGAGGATATCGGTGGTCTCCAGCAGCTCAATCACTGTGAATGAGCCAGATTGTTGTTAGTAGAAGGGACTCGTGTTGTATCATTTTTTTTAATCCATTGTCTTCAGATGATCGGACGAAAACTATTACAAATGTAGAAAATAAAGCAACCTAATCTATTTGTATTTATATATTTCATTTCCTGTACTGATGTACCTTAGAACTTTCACGCTATTTCTCTAACTGAATTATTTGCAATTTTTGACCTGTTATGGTATAAACTGCACCAAAGGAAATAATAATTTCAATCATACATGATGCTATGTTTTCATAACCTATATATATACAAATTCAATATGTTTTCGCAAACATTATCGATTAAATAATTACTGAAGTGGCTGAGTTTTGTTCGTCACTACCCATGTTTTCTCAAAACTGGCAGACTGTGTTCAAATTTCGATGGCAAATCATTAACGTATTATAAATTCGTAATACTTAATGCAGTGGATTTAATCATTTCCAAAAAGATATTAATGAGACATTTTTAAATTTAGGACAAAATTAATGATTGCGTCGACAAAAATGATGGAAAGATTATCCGAGGATCGAAACTAACATTATTGCACCGACAGTTCATCACAGAAGTTTCAAAATTGGCGGCGCTTGAAGTTATGCCTTTTTGAAATTCCACATCCCACTTTTAAAAGAGAACAAAACTGATTTTTTCACAAAAACTTGCGTATTACCTCGATACAAGTACTGTTCGGTCGACTCAAATGAGGTAAAGCTGAGTTTTCGAGTTCGTTGACCACTCATTGGAGTAAATACTTCATTTCTTTAATATGAAACAAAACTATGATATGATCAGAGTAGACAGACTCATGAACGAAAGATTCCTTGCAATATAAAGAATTAATTACGACTAAAATGTTTTCCCACTCCACCTAACACACGTAGATAAACCTTCACCAGAATGCGCTAAAAGGTGTAAAACCCTTTAGACTTCTTTCCCGAAGTAATTTCCATTTACCCTAAAATCAAAGCTATAACTCACCAGAATCAACGACAGGCTTCATGAAGTCTGCAGACAGCTGGTTGAAGACGCTGCCGCTTTGCCCTCCCCAGGTGACATCGGCGGGAATGTTCCAGTGGTCCGCCTGTTCCCCGTTCATGAAGTCGCTCAAAGCGTCCCGAGTCTGGAAACCTTCCACGTGTCGCTTGTACAGGCTTCCTGGAACGGCGCGAGGGCAAATAGGTTTTGTTATTATACATTTTAAAAGTGTTAACTTATAAATGATGTAGAATAAATAGAACATAGGATTCCTCGAAAAGAAAGTTTTACTGCTATTAAGCGCCTTTGCTGGTGACATTCATGCCTCCAGTTATAGGATTTTAGTAGAGATTATAAAGCCACAATCTGAGGGAAGCTGTCAACAATCAAACGTTCACTGCTAAACGTACCTTGGTATGTCTATCATTTTCAATCGGTACTAATGCTACTGAAAAATAGCCATATGAACATGACATTCGGGCGAGTATGTTCGCGTGAGTGTGTCTGCATGCATATTTGCATTTATAATCCGTGTAATATACATCATACAACCATTTACCAAAAATTAATCCTAAACTTCACCACTTACGAACTGCGGGAGTCATGTATGATAAATCCTTGCTGTGAGGTTGGAATTTCTCGACGTATATGTCCTCCTTGGCGAGCACGTTGTAGAAGTTGACACCTCCCGTTTGCACGATGACAACATTTTCGGCAGTGCTCCAGCAGTTAGTGCACAACGCCCAGGCGCCAGCGTCGGCCAATGTTTGGCAGTCGGCGGCTTGTGAGTTGATAATATCCCGGCCTTGTTCGTTAACGTAGCCCTAGGAATGAATTGCTTAATGAGACTTACCCTTTGGGAAGAAATAGGAAAATGGCGTTGCAAAGAAAAAACACAGCAAACTTACGTAATCTGTCGGTATTAATGCCTTGTCTATCTTGATAAATAGGTGATTTTACCGGGTTCATTTTCCTTTATCTAAAACGTCTAATTGTATTCCTATTAATTTTTTGCGTACAATTTCATTTTTCTGTCACAAAGGCACTGAAGTCTTAGCACAACACTATTATATCTTACTCATGGCAATGCTTTAGGTCGTATTTTACAAAATCAGTCATCGTAGGAGTGAGTTGCAAATTAATAGCTATGGTAGAAGTAAGTTGGAAATTAATAGGTACGTTGACTAAATTGCGTTTGCAATGCATTTATTCGATGAAAGATCGAATCTTAAATGTGGACCCAAACAAAGCAATGCTGACCATGGCGTAGAGGTAAGGCCCCCAGGTGTTGACGGAGTCCATGGGGCTGATCCACGAGTCCCCGAGTGCAATTCCGCGGAAATCGCTCACGATTTCACCGTCCGCAATAGCCTGCCCTCACAAATTACACAGGTCAATTTCCAACACTTAAGCTGACATGAATTAATTTTATAAATTCACATAATGATTCAAAGATTAGATACCTCGTTATTTAAATGAACAAAGTAAATAAAAATAAACTCAATATCACTCCACATAAATTTGGCTATTGCACGATGGTTGAAATATAATCCGTATCGATTTCAATGATTTCTGTAAATAAGATGTTTGAGTTTTTGTCACACGAGGATAATAGTCGTGCTCATTTTCCCTTGGGAATATGTTAAAACAGAGAATTAGTTGAAAAAACTACTCACGAATTGATGCAAACAGCGGACTACAGGGGTTTTAATGATGGCGAGTTGGGATTTTTGCCGTACACAACTAACGCCAAAATCATTTGTGAAAAACTGAGGAAATTAAATTCTGTTACATCTCCTACAAAGTTGAATGTAATTCATTGTATTCGTGCATTTTTGCTTAGAAGAGGAGATCCGTTTCAGTCAAGTGATTTTGCATCAAATTAACTACAGTTTTTTTTTCATTTTTACACCAACTTCGAAGTCTCTGAATTGTGAAAATTTATTTCAATTTTTCGAAGATAGGCGCGTTTTTACGAGTCAAGCAAGGATTTTGTCTGAAAATCTCATAACATAAAATAAAAAGGTAAAGCTACCGTAAATGTTCTCGGAAATGTTTATGGCAGGCCTCGAGCGTTGCGAAATATGTTTAAGTGCTTGAGTCAGGGAAGTGCTTAGTGTTAGTACGGATGAATTAAAATCCTGGTGTGAATATTTTCATCTAGAAATTAAAGACCACCCAAATATGAAGAACTGCTTGCCTGGTTCAAGGCGAGGGCGATGTCAACGTTCATTTTGCCTCCATAAGATTCGCAATAGATGAAGAAGGGCATGGTAGACAAATCTGGGTAGTCTGTGAAGACAGACTTGAGAAGAGCAACCATATCGTCAGCGATTTCTTGGTTGGTGGATGCGAGGAGATCCAGGGAGTCGACGTAGCTGTATCCTGTCCCCACCGGGTTGTCTACGAACATCAAGTTGGCTTTCTTCGTCTGCAACAACAGTTAAATTCGATAACAGGAACCTGTGATTTGCAGAAGTGATAACGGACCTATAAATTATTTTAAAAAATTAAAAGAAAGTTATAAAGTGCCAAATTTTGGCTTGTTCTGTGACTAAGATAGAAGTTTGATCATATGCTCATGCTATCTGATTCGTAAAAGTTTTAATTCTATGCAAAAGCTCACTGCCCCCGTTTTTGAACTTTGAGGCTTTTCTACCTTCACAATCTGTTAGATCTAAAAATGCTTATTCGGACTTGCCGCAATGGGTATTTTTCCAGATTAAGGCAACGTGGGTCGCCAGAATAAGGGCAAATCATTATTTTCTTCAATAAATTCATAATACAAGTTCCGATGCTAAAATTTGTCATGATCAACATACAGTGAACTGTTAACATTGTAAAATAACGCAGTAGAACTTTACTATGAATAAATTCAATAAAATATAAATCGCTTGATTCTGACATGGTTAGGAGTTAAATTAATACCGAATCTTTTACGAGTAGCTGTTTTACCTTTGTCCACGAGATGTTACGTGTTCTAACGATATCAACTTTTCCTGCGAACATTTCACCCCAGCAGCAGAGCAGTAGTTAGTAACGAACTTAATTATCAATTACCCATGCATATTCTCGCAGACTTCCGTTGGCATAATAAGGTCCGAGTTCTTCAAAATTGCCGTAGCCGACCCCCGACGACCCAGGTCCTCCCTGCAGCCACAGAATGAGGGGGTAGTCAGTCCACTCCCCCGGCTGGTCGACGTGGTACGTCACCCAGAACATGTGGGCTCCGGGGCGCACGTCCACGTATCCGAAATCCTCGTCGAGAGGATCGGCGGCGCCTGTGGATTACAGAACATCGAATTTGAAGTATGTCGGTTTTCATCAAGTCATTATGAAATGCATCACATGCGTATGAGATCTTCGACGTGCTGCTATACAATTTTGTTTCCTTACGGTCTTGTAAAAGTTTTTTGAAAATGCCAATGATTTTTCTACAATTGATCCAAAATATTTCTTGCAGCAACTGGAGCGCAGTTATTGAATAAACCAAAAGCTTCACTTATACAACATGTATGCATGTCTGAATGAAAAAATTTATTGAGAGGAAATGACACTTTTATTAATTTTGAGATATTGTAACTATTTTGGTGCTTTGAAAACATTTTCTCGGTGAGATAGAATTTTAAAATTCTTTTGTAAAGTAAGGGTTCATATCTTTAGACGTAGATAAATAAGTATAACTTTTTATCCATTCAAAAAATTTGTAAAGGATATAATATATTCCCCTTTTCCAAACGGATGTAGTCGATGGTCATACTTCAATGGCTAGAGACATGTATGGACTAGAAAATTCAAATAATATTAAAGTGCAACAAATCCATCCCGAGCAAAAAAAAAATTCGGATGAAATAGAGGAGCGCAGGGAGCCAGATAATGATTCCTCATTTTAAAAAATAGTCCCTGAAACTATTTCCTTATTTGAGACGTTTGCGAACTCACCTAACGCCAAGGCGCAGAGAAATAAGAAGACAACCTTCATCACTGGCAACTCAAAATCCAATGAGACCTGAGACGAGATCGCCTCAACTTATTTCCATTTAATAATCATGGAGGAGGTTGTCGTACTGCCTTGTAATCATGAGTCAGGTGATCGAGAAGTGGTGGTGCAGCGTCACGCTAGTTGTCAAGGGCTTACTTGGGTAACTCTAAGCGCATATCTGGACGAGTGGCCATCGACCGTATCTCAAGCCGGGCTGATAAGCGTTTTTAGACGTGCTTTACTTGATCTATACTTGTCACTCGATGTAGAGAAATAACTTGTAGAAAATTCAGCTCAAGGTAATTTTCCATCATAGAGAATTAAGCAAGTAGCATCGATGAACTGAACAGTTAAATTTCATCTAGAGGTTAATAACACGTGAAAAATAAACATATGGGAGGTGAACATTAATCGACATCTAAATAAGTGCGGCAATAACGATAAATAACACCGACATGGGAAATTCAGAGAAAGCAATATTCTTAAATTCTCTATTTTTTCACCGAGGCCTCAAATTCTAGCACGGCCTATGCTTTAATTCGGCCATTTCCCCACACCTCTTAACCTCCAGCAAGAATTGAGCAATGGGATGTAACTTTGAAATTTAAGACTTTTATGGTCGTAAAATGTTTCGATGAAAGTAAAGAGCTCATTGTTTTAGCACACGAGGTATTCTCAAATTATAGCATACAATTATTACGGTTCCTGATTGAAGACCAGAGCAGAGCGAATTAGCCGAAGTAAATTTCAATCGCACTATGTTTGATGAAAATTAAAAAAGATGAAACTGAGATAGTTGATCAGGAAAATTCTGTGTAATGAAACGCTCCCGAAATGAAGCAATGCAAATTTCCCAAAAGTGAAGTTCTCAAATTTGTGACAAAAAGTATGCACTATTTGCACTTATTTCTATCAGGAATTTTGATGGACGAGTTTTGATGATTTATTGTGAACATAACGGAACATCTAGGCTTCATAATGAAGAACGTCATCTTCTAAATCAAATATCCTTAATACCCGGCCAACTACATCGGCGAGACAGGAAGGCAATTAAAACAACGACTGCCGCACATAATCGTGCATTTTGATACAAATGAATTATTTATTATAGTTAGTAACACACTTTGGAAACTGGTTATCAAACGGACATAAATAATCTTAATATTTGGCACAAGAAAATAAAGCGTAAGCACGTAAATACGTAGAAAGCATCATACCGCTTAAGATGTGCTTCGGAAATAAACTGACAAATTTATGTCATAGTCCAGTATACTCGACTAATCGCCAGACTCATTTCTTATAAATGCTTTCATTCCTTAGGAATCCCCGAATTCATTCCTTATATACCATGCAATTCTTTGTGCAAAGGTTTCCCTGGTCCTTAAAATATTACTTTTAGCTGTCGCCTAGATAGTTTGAAGTTCCCCTTGTGTCTGGGAGATAAGAGATATTTGCTATGATGATAACACAAAAAAAGGCTTGATAGCTTGGCCAAATAGAAAAATCTACTGTTTGGTTGAGTTGTAAAAATTTCTACTTTCATATTTTCTGAAGTGCGGGTTAACGCTCGAAAAAATCTTGTATAACACATGTATGCAATTAACATGTTTTCAGATATCCATTTTAAGATTATGATAGGAAAGAGAAAAATTTCATAGCATGAGGATATCCAGTTTAGAGGAGTTAATATTTACATCAAATTAGCATCCTAAGCGTTCGGTCTCAGTATTTCGTGGAGAAACTGGAGAAAATAGAGAAGGCAGAAACGACATTTGTATTTTCACAATTTGTATGGCGATAGTCTTCAACCCCATTCATTTATATCTCATCCAAAATTCACTCTGTAAAAAGCAGAAATGAAAAATTAGGAGTTAACCATTCATTTAATTTTCAAAAACTATACATGGTCATTTGGATAAATGCTATATGTGGTTTACAAATCCATAAGGGTCGGACTTACCAGGTTCGACTTTATCACAAGTGATCACTTCAGGTGCTATCGATGTTATCGCCCTGGCCAAACAAGACGTCGCGGCCCGAAACGAGAGAATACAGTCTAGAAGCTTGAGTCACTCATGAAGTTCATGCAGGATCCTAATGGTCGACATCGGCTGCATTCTAATTTAATCATCTTACACTCAAGTTCTGAGTGTTAATGACGACGCATTTTTCGCATAACTAGCTACATTATTTTGCAATGAAGGATAAGGATTGTTTGTTCTATTTCTATTCTAAATTATGAGTCAACAGTTATATTGTTTTTAAAGGCGTGAAGATCGCTCTACAGCAATTAAGTTTATCAGAATCAGTACTTTCAAACCATTCATGAAATGACCGCACCTTTAGCAAGGTTATGTAAGCGCAATACTTTCAATTGAAAAGAATAAACAATATGTCCCACAAAAACCCGAACCGAGTATTTATTTTCACGAATCAGTAATACCATCATAAGAATACCATAAGCATTTAATTTGTAGCAAAATTATCCTTCAAAATTAACCTAAAGAAACGGTATTACTGATGATGATGGTATTACTGATACTGGAAAATGAATGCTCGGTTCGGGTTTTTGTGGGGCATTCTGGATTTGTCTGCGTAAAATCAAGTAGATCACTCGTCAATCTCAAATATTTTTTGGTGTACGCTGAACCATCGCACCCCAGTAATAGAATATCGAAGTTTTATGCTTTCTAACTTTTAAAATTGTTGATAAATTACTACAGTAACCAAAATAGTCAAGAGATATTATTTCCAGGAAAAACTTGATATATTAAATTGAGTTAAGAAAGCAAATAACACCTGATAACATCTCTACTTCACGTTATGGTGTGCAGAACATGCCAGATGGGGCCGAATTTTCTTTGTAGCATTTGTTTGGTCCAAATTAGTTTCGAAACTTTGTCGGCAATTTGACGGCAAACATATTGAAATTGGCTAAAAAACGCAAACGTAAATTCTGAGTGAGTGCTGAAGTTTATTTGCATTATTTGCATCTCGCAAAAATGTATTATTTAACGGGAACGGATTCTCATACGTGTGCTACTCGTATATGAGGGACTTGCACTTGCACTAAGCCACGGTCACGGTCTACTCGGTCACTTGCACCAAGCCACGGGCCGAAACTTACACATATCGAAAAGTAAACGAATAAAATTCGGGAGAAATGCGCACCGTTCTAGAAGAAATAATGCCAACATTGCACATCTTTCAACAAAACAATAATGAAACGAGCATTGATGAAGCAGTAGTGAAATTGACTGAAACTATAATGACCGCATACAATCAGTGTCGTCCAATTGTAACTCGTACAATTACACCGAAAAATCGACGAAAACCCTGGATCACTGAAGACATCGTGATAAATATAAAGAAATATTAAGCGTACCTAGCCCTCCTTTGCGAAGGGCAAATATCTAGAGAAATATATAACAGATTCAAAAACTATGTGACAAACCAAATAAGGACATAAAAAACTACTTTACTATCAAGTTTACTCAATTTAAAGCTGACATTTAAAAAAACTTGGCGCTTCCTTAATTCTTGCCATGAACCGAATAACGAAGATAAGAAAAAATTGAATCTGTTGTTCAAGATAATGTAAAATACCATTAGAAGAACGATATTGCTAATCTTTTTAACAATTTCTTTGCAAAAGTAGGGAAAACCATAGCTGATAGTATTGCAAGTGAACCTACTGATCACCTGGAATCACCTGGAGCCCCGTTTTCTTTCCGCCAACTTGCAATGAATACACTGTTTCTAACTTTGCAGTATTCGTTGAGTGCATAGGTGCTCATGATTATGGTGATAGCTGTCGTTTGGTTTCTTTCAGAAAGTCGATTTCGACTTTATTTCGCTAACAGAAGACACTGAAATTTGCCTCAAAGTTTCATTTTCTAGTCCATTTCCTAGTCAATGGTTGAAGTTAAAATATTTTAACTCACTTTTAAAACTCATAATGTATAATTTATTGTTTTTAATGATGGGTTTCTCTACAAGTAACATTCCTACAATGCTTAGAAATTATTTTGCCTCTTCGTCTACATCGCAGATATTTTTCACTGTTTTAACGAAAAAGTCGGATGGCAAAATTTTCCTATGACCTTTCGTTCATTTTTTCCAAGTGTTACGTTAATGATAAGTACGTTCTTTTCACACACCGGATATACGTTTGCTTTTGTTCCTTGAACTTCCTTCAGTATTTGACTATCTATGACTTTAATGTTAAATCTATCTTCGAGTCAGAACCGGTTAATCGCTTCAATATTCTCGATAAAGGTGTGTTTCAGTATGAAAATGAATTTCCCACCTCAAAACTCTTTCACCAATGTTAACTTTAGTTATTTATTTATCTTCGAATGTTTCACGTGTTAAATACGAAAAAAATTGTTTATCATCACTAAAACACAATCAATCTTTAAAATTCTATATCTCTGTCAGTCTACAAAAAGCTACGTCTCGATGTAACTAACATCAATGTACAAAATCTAAAAGATTTGCAGTGTTTCAAATAGAACTTCAAAGATTCACGGTGTTTCATATAGAATTTTAAAGATTGACACAGTTATCCTATAGAAATTTAAAGATTGTCAGTGTTTCCTATAGAATTGTAAAGATTGACAGTGTTTGATATAAACTGGAAAGCAATTTTCTTCATGATTTAACACGTGAAAAACTCAAACAGTTTCACACAGTTGAAAAGTCGGAAAAGGAACAATTTTTTTGTTCAAAACAACTTAAAATCAAGCTTACCAACACTGATTTCTTGAGTACAGAGTATGCTTCAATTAAAAAATTTTTTGATCATTGGGGAATTCAAGTCAAATATTTATCATCCTCCGTCCATTTATGGTAAAAATGCTTTTCTCACATCTATTATGTTTTCCCATACTTTCAAAAGAAGCCTGAAAAATTGAAGGTAAAACTCTTAACTCTTGAATTTTTTTATAGCTATTTCTTTATGCATTGTTTTGATTAAGAATAGCACAATTCAATCATTTTTTAATTTGGAAGCGTTCTTCTTAAAGGTATTCTCATCTCCCGTAGTATACAATCCCAGTTGAGCGCAGTACTCTCACGATCCGCCGCTTCAAGCCACCGAGCCCTGTACACCAGGGCGGCTGGGCAGGCTGGTTAGGGAGAGTCATCGGACCGGTGAAATGTTAGTGTCTCCGTCTCGGTGACACTAACATTCTCGGAGTGCTAGAGTGCACACCAACACTCAGTGTGGTCAAATTATGAACTACAATGATTTAAAACATTTGGCTTGTACTCAGTCGGGTGAAACCTTCGTATTTTAGATTTTTTATACGTACATGAAATAAAACCTTCATTAAATGATATGCGAAGCTCCAATCCACTCAAAAATGTGAACAGGTATCTTATATTTTTCCAAAAGTTTTTATGTATTTTTTATACATTTTTCTGATATAACAATTTTCTTTTACTGTATTTTGATTTCGTCTCTTCCTATGGTTTTTAATTTTTAATTTGTGTACTCTTTACTCAACATCTACTCCTTCCTTTAACAACTGCTAAACAACTAATCCATATTTTCAAAACTGGATTCGTAAGATAAATCTATATGTCGTTCAGTGTGTTTCCCCTAGTTTCAATTTTGTTGTTTCTTCTCGGGCTTTAGACATACAACATAATATTTTTGATGTGAATCTCTGTTAAAAGTCGTTTTATCTGTCCACATACTTCGTTGAAAACGAGCTGAGTCTCTGAATCTTCGAGCTGAATATTCTCAAGATCTCGCTTCATTATTTCTTTTCTCGTTGAAGATTAGTTCGCAACATTAGCAAGCATTAGTGAAATAAGAAATTTAATTTGAATTTTGTAATTTATACTGTAAAAAAGAAATGCATATTTTAACGCCATAGTTAAAAATATGTTTTGCTCTAGTTTTTTGGGTCATTGATGCAGTGGCAACTGCAACCATCACCGGAGTAAAAAAGAAGGGATGTGAATATGTGTTTGTGAGGTGGTGTAAAGGTTTATTATTTATCCATTGGAATATTGTTTATTGAATATTGAAACAATATCCATTGGAATATTGTTTCATTGAATTTTTGCCAACCCTGGTTGAATAATTATTAAAAACTAGTAAATACGGGATTCAATATTTTCTTAGAATGAATTTTCCAGGTGTGGATGACATACAAACATATCCATCCTAATAGTACCCGCGATAGAAATATTCTTGTACGTGTGCACTGCTGAAACTCTTATCACAGATACGGTCATTATGCATCTTTATGAGCGTGACAGAGAGACGAAAGAAGAGGACACCAAACAAATAAAAAAAACACCAATGGTATTTTTATAGGTACGACACAATATTTTCATCATTTCACAAGATGCGCAATCATTTTGTCAACTGCTCTAGTTTTTGTTTTGTTCTTGGGGTTCATTTTTCTTTTTTAATATAATTTAAAACTTAATTTTTTGTATTTTTACATTGAATTTTTTAGTGGAAAATTATCTTTTCCAAGCGCGGATTTTCCTGGCTGCTTAGTTTAAAAATTGTCAATGCATAACGTAAGAAATTTTTATTCACAGCACAACATTTAGGACGCCATTCATTTTTTCATGAAGGATTTAATTTCCTTCGGAATTCATGGACTTTTGTTCGTTTTTTATGGCAATGCACTGATCACAGTGCGGTAGTATCTGTTGCATGTTGTATATGTTCCGTAACGCAATTTAGTTACTGATTATGTCTCATTTATATCTCTGAGGGCGAATAAAAGTACGCTGCTGAACAAACAGGTTTTTTTTTAAGTAGAAAAGCTCAAAGAAAAGTAATAAGGAGAAAAAAACATGTATTTTAAATTTATAGGAAACAAAAAATAGGTCATTGGTCTTTAAAATATCTTAAAGTAAGATCCTTAGCTGATACACACAAATGAGTATCGTTATCCCCATGCCACTAGACGAATCAATGATTGAGGGAAATGTATTTCCATTGTTGCTTAATCTAGGTTTGACAATATAGGTAACCACAATTTAAAAAGAAGACTAAATTTCAGTGATGATGCATTGGTGAAAACATTCTTATTAGTACACACATTAAAATACGAGCTCAGGGACTTGCGGTATGAAGATTTTTTTAAAAGTAAACCGGGTGGATGAAAATAATTCTGCATCTAAAACTACTAGGCCGACATTCAGAACTTAATTTTTACTCCTACATATCAATAAGTATGCCAATTAAGGACATCGGAGAAAATATGTATTTATCACTCCACGAATTTATGATACTTCCATGCTAATATTGTGGCACAAAAGAGTACCTGAGTCAAAAACATAAAAAGGATTGTTCAACAACGGCAACCAAGACATGTACAACACAATTGGAGTAATACATGAAAATAGACCGTCTAGATAAGGCTGTCATAACATACTCAAGAGCGTAAGAAATGATAAATAGCACCACACATAAGTAAAAAAACATTTTAGAACGTGAATAAGAGAAAAAAACATTAATGTCCTATAAGGATAACATATTAGATAAAATTTTTAATGTTTTTTTTTTAAATGTTCTGATGCAAATGTCTTTAATTGATAACCATGCATACGTGCCATGACGGTCCATGTCAATGCTTGAACAAAGACTGAGAGAAAAAACCTAAAAAAATATATCCCATAGCTAGTTAACTAAGGTTGAATAGTGTTTATTTATTTATGAATGCAATAGAGATATAGATAATGACCTCTGTGGCGATAAAAACACTTAAGATAGTTGATACGTACATTGACATATGAGCTTTGGCTTTCTTGACATCAGAAAATATAAGTGAAAGTGTTTGTGGATAAATTATTTGCATAACTAACTGCCCAGACCGGCAGATATTCAAAAATATCTCTTTGAGCAAAGACAATAAAGTAGAAGCGAGTTCACTGCCCCCAAGAGCACGCTTTAAATCATGAACAAATTTTCATTCCTCTTTTAAATGCTTGAAAATAATATGAGGAGGTGACGAGGTATAGGAAACTTGACGAGTTGATAGGTATTAAAGAAATTTTAAAAATACAATATTTAAAAATACGGAATTTATAGGACAAATGTAAGTTGCTTGATTAGCCATTTTACAGACGCTAATGTTTGTATCTAATTATGTTTTAATATATACAATTATATATGCACACACACGCACATACACGCATATGTATACATGTACGTAAATATTAGCATACGAGCAATCACATTGCATACGCATACCACAAAAATGTAGTGCATGTAGTGTAATGTACTGAAACATAGAAAAATCAGCTACAAAAATTCGATATTACTTTTTCAGTGTGTACTGCAACTTAAAGTTGTAAAAAGTTGTTCTCGTTAAAAAATGGAAAATTAAAACATTAGCGAAGCTAAACTAAGTTATAGTGCATCGAAAGTTTAGTAGTTCCAAAAATTCACTCGCAAAAGTTTTTTAAGAGGCGCAATTCGCTATTGATTCTAAGCAACAAAGTTCCGCTTCATGCAGAAACTCACGTGTAGGGATATATCTAGTCGGGTTTATGCGAACAATTCTGTACCTCCAATACAAGAAATCGTCTAGAAAATTTTAAACTTATTTTTGCTATACTCACACATAAATACACTTATATCTTCAACTAGATAAACATGCAGTTTTGTGCTAAAATGTAATCATAAAAAGACCAAACAGTCCAATATATTTTTCCAATGCGCTATCCCTGAATTCGCAGATTGAAGTTAATGAGTTATATCTTTGAATAGTACACCTTTATGAATATCTTATGCCCTGCGTACAATCTTGATTAGTTGTGCTGTGTGAAATCAGGAGAAAAATAACACCAGGTAATAGGACATCATAATAATTAGTTGAAATAACACATGGGAAGGAGGACTTCGATTAAAAAGAAACAATAACTAGATGAAATAAGTTCCAAACAGTCCTTTATAGCATGACGAAGTAATAGTGAGGATTGGTTTCAGTCTTTTCACGTTTAAATTTTTTGTTTTAAGTCTAAATGATAGATTTAGGGACCTTGATGAAAATGGCTTTGAGATAAGTTTCTTTTAAGAAAAGAAAAAAGAAAGAAAAGAAAAACAGTTTATATGCAATAAAGGTGAATCATAAAGTGTTGAAACATTGTCTTTCAAAATACCTTAACATTAACATCCTTAATTGTTGAGATTTTGTTTATAGAAATTCTTAAAAATAGTGATAAATGTGTTCTTAAATGCAGCCAAATGAAGTTTTGAATGATCATAAAGAATAATTACAATTATGTGGTGTCGTATTCAGTTACTAACATGGAAGTAGCGTGTGAGAAGTTTTACTGTAAAATCTGCTGCAGGTGCAATGTTCATTTGATTAATGTTAGTTTCGCCTTGAACAGTTTTTCTAGATAAATTTTCGTTTTCTTTCGAATACATGGTTTATTTCGACTTTAAATATTGATTACAGTCGCACCTATCAGGGGCAACTAAGTTCTTTTCTCGATGTATCCACTATTACTTTTACGTGTTTCTGTATTAATTGCTTGAATTTCCGTTACTCTAATGAGTCAAGATTTATATTTCGCTCCTGTAAGAAAGTCAAGTTTCTACAGTTACCCATAGAAGCACGTGATGATGTTAGTATTTTTCCTCATTGCAGGCAGCAGCAACTGCAGCTATTCTGCTCTGGCAGCATCGCAAGTCGGTTTCATAGACGTACACGTCGTACAGTGTCGTACAGTCAGTATCTTCCGCTCAGCGAAGAGTATTCGTGTCCTGTGCGTGGATTATGAGACATTGAATGTGCTTTCTGTGGGGCTGAGAGTTTGGACGTGTGAAGTGGATCTTGTAGATGCTCAAATGCGTCTAGTTAACCATACTAGCGGTGTTTCGACTGCGTGCTTTCATCAAGCGCGAGGACGGAGGCTGAGAAATAAAGTCTGTGGACGGGTGGCCGAGTTTCAGCCCCAGTGCGATAGAGAGATGTTATTTACATCAGTTTCTCTCATTGCGCTGGCGACGCGAAGATTGATGTGCCTTCAAGCGACTTTAGTCGATTTCGCGAACTTGGGAAAAAAGTTCGCCTGTGCACTGGCTGGGAATTGCAACAATTCTTTTGTGCTCTACACTGAATAACAGCGCAGAAAATTTCCATAGGAAATAATATGTGTACATACATACGAATTAAAAGTATGAAATATGGGCCAAATTTTGTCTTGAGTGATTCAAGTTTATGTAGGGGTGAGATTTATTCCCAAGGAAGTAGTTTACACCTCGTATTGAACGTATTCGTAAACTGTTCTTTCTTATTGAGCAATCGAGGTGTGGTGGAAGCAAAAGTTATTTACTTCTTCCATTTTGTTACCCGATACCTTAGGAGAAACTTGACTGATTTTCCATATAAATTCACGATTATCTATGTTGTTATTGGTCACTTGGGATACTACAACGTACGTTCAGTTTCATGTAGATATCTTCGATGTTCAGAAGTGTCTGCGACTTAAAGATGAGATTGCGATCCTGAGCATCACGCTTTGAACAAGGAAGATAGTGTGGTCAAGGGCCATACGCTCGAATATGAAATCGAAAAATTCTTGCAAGAGAAAAACGAAATGATGTGTACTTAGTATCGTAAAAAATGGTTATAATTTTTATGATTTTACTTCTAAATTAGACTAGTTTTTGAGCAATACATGCCTCTAAAAATCTTGTTGTGAAACATCCGATGTCGATAATGAAACACTTGGTATCATTTCCGATTCCATGTTTCGATCATTTAATTAGGAAAAAGATACTTGGGATCATCTCTTGATTTTATTTCAAATTATTTCATTTCCGTGAGCATTAAAATGGCTAAATTACTGTTCACAAGTACAATAGTAATGAATTTTTTTTGCGTGATGTTATAACTTTGTGCGCCCAATCAATGTATGTGTATACTCAGCTGCCAATGTAATGAATCAAGTAACTATATTCTTAACTATCTTGTCCCAACCAGCATACCTGCACATATCTTCGTTACATATACTTCTGGCCCACTCCTTCATTATTTCGATTACATCACTGTCTACTCAGCGAGCGAGTTAATTTCATGGGAAAATAACTCAGAATGTAGAATTGTTTTTTCTCATTTAGAGAAGTAACATGTGCTTTTAGCATATTGTATACTGCGGGTTCATGAATTATTCCGTGCCTCTGCGCATTGAGTCGGGTTGTAAATGGATGTGCTTGTTCGCAAGAGCGAGGAGACGAGCGCATTTTCATTCTTTTTCTGCATGATCACTAGTTTACATTGTGACGATGACGTCCACTCGCTTTTGATACAAACAGTGTTCCCGTTCACACGTACAAAGGAATCTCATCGGAGAGAGACTGTGTCGTTGCTGCGTGTATTTTGCAGAAATGGAAAATACGCTACTGCTTTTACACCATCTTTTGTTGGCCCTTAGAAATCATGTCACGCAATTTTTCGGCCTAATTTTCCGTGAGGTACTTACGAATGCTGGAATTACCACCGTAACGTCTCCGAAGAGCCCACTTTTGTGTCAGAGGCTAATGAATGTTCCGATTATCTTCTCAGGAAGATACAACTATTGTATCTACGGGGATTGACATCCCAGATGGAATATGTTAGGTCCCGAGCTAAAGGTTAGGTAGGCCTGCTTTTTAATAGAAAGAATAATCTTTCCTGTTTAGTTACAGACCATCTGTTTTCAGTCCACTGGTGTCCTGTTTTTCAACACCTACTAATTTCTTCCTCAACTTTTATCTCATTTATAAACATCTCCCTCATCTTACTGTTTCTATGCACCTTGTACATAGATTCCACTTTTCATTAACTCCATACTAAATGGTGCCTTCCTCTTTCCTCTCTTTGGAACATCGTTGTCGCTGTTAGGGAGGCTTAAAATAACTTATCTAACCTGTTCCGATTACCTTTTTAATGATCCTTAGGTCCATAGGGTTCTTTATCCGAAATAATCCTAATAAATTGTCTGCCTCGTTCATTTATTCTGTAACACTTTCCTTTAAGGTCACTAATGAGTAGCAATTCCTTCCCCATTATGATGTGACAACCTTGTTGCCACTGACGGTGATTATGATAAAGGTAATGGGAGTATAAAAATACTGACGTTAAAGGGTTAAGCAGAAGCCGAGGAAACATTAACGAACGTGAGAGAAAGAGATAACCCAACTCTTCTGCAATCTTCGTTAATGATAAAAACCGTTCTTAACTTCTATTTCATGGAAAGGATAAACTTACCGTAAATTGTAACATGTGGTTGCATCGAGAAACTTTAGAGGTTACGAGAGGTCTGTTAGTGTAAGAACATGTGAAAAAATTGCAAAAATATTCCAAGCACGCTTTTTTCTCAAACAACTGAGAACTTCTCCCCCCAGACTTTTATTCTTTTATTTCTCTTCTCTCGCTTTTAAAATGTTACAACACGAATCCGTCCGAAGCTTCAGTAGTGGAGGCTTGTCATGTCGCTCAATGGGAAGAACAACGTCATAACTCAAAATTTTGGAAAGTTGACTTATCCACACTGTTAAATTCGCCATTTCGTTCTACTTATTTTGGTAAAACCGTCATAACTGCACCTTCAAAATTGACCGAAAGGAAGGATTCCTTTTTTCGATCAAAACTAATTCCGTAAAGCAGCTTGCAAAGTAAAAATCACTTCTCCTGAAAAATCAAGAATTCCGACTTGGGACATTGTTCTTCCCAATGAGCGATGTTCTTTGAATTGTACTGTTCTTCGCCTGTGTAGTGGTAAGAAGATCCTGCGCAATAGCAGAAATCGCAATATCCCACGAAGGGTTTTAAGAAGCAGCTTCAACATAAACTTTTTTGCCAAACTTTTGCTAGCAGAATCACAAGGATATTTTTGTGCATACTGTGTAGTGTGTTTTGATTGCTTGAATCTCATCTTATTTCAGAAAATATAGAATTGAACGTCCCACTTGAAATATCAATGAAACATTTTCTCACGTGAATTTTCTTGGTATAGTTGTATAATTATTAGCTTAACTCATTAAAATCTATCCTTTAATTGAATTCTCTGTGCAGCACTGTGAATTATTTTCAGTTTCTTAGATGAGATTGATGAGAAAAACTTTTATTTTATTTTTTAGATGAGAAAACATGGTTATCATTTTAGATAATGGAATCAACATCAGTAAATATTGACAGTCCAAGTCGATGTTCTCAATCGCGTTTTGTTTTAGGAAGAGGAATAGGCTACGCAGCATGCCTCGTCTGCCTTGTGATGATAGGACTGCACGGCATCAAAGGGATATTCCGTGATGTTCAGCTCTTCATGATTTTCTTCTTTTTCTTCGTGATATACCTATCGAGCTTTTGTTACTTCGACCTCATTCATCCAAACCCAAAGAAAGTAATCATTACAGAAGAAGATCTCGAAAGTCCGTCTCTGTTTGGGTTTCCCATCCAGTCTCGCCGGTGTGCAGCTGAAGACAACAGTACCAGCATCGACCTTGGTCGTCACGGCGCGCTGGGCGAAGCCGAGCAACAAGACTTGACATCGGCTTCACGCTCTCAACCCTATTTTCACGGTGCTCCTCCGTCATATCAGGAGGTCGTCAATATTCCGCCAGAACTCGTGGAATGTGATATGCTTCGCTCCGAAACTCCGCCTCCTAACTTTGAAGACGTACAAAGGTCGTTGAAAAGTGAAGGGAAAAGCGATTCAACAGTGTATTCATCATAGAATCATTTACTTCTTGCGCACCGTCACTTAAATAGCAAAGAACAATTGTGCAATTCGACTCAATAATGTTAATTTTTTCAAGTGAAAGGACGCAGTACACGTCCGTGTTAAACTGTCAGAAGAATGGCATGTGAATATTTTCATCTGAATTAAACTCGAAGTTAACGGACTGGCAGAATTTGCACTCATGCGTATTTAACTCAGTCCCTCACTGCCATTTAATAATACTAGTGAAGTGATGTTCAGGCCCTGAGCGCGGCGCTGAGTGGAACTTGTCTCTGATGCTGCTGATGCACACGCTCGCGTGGACTGCAAACCCGTACGCCTTCAAACCGAGGGGCCGCCCCATGGTCGCCCCTATACTCAGGTAGGAATTTTCCGTTTCTAATTTCCTAGTCTGCGTCAGATATTCTCTTCCATACTTCGTAGCATCTCTTGAGGAAATTTCATCACATATCTTTTTAGAGTGAGCATCCGGGTTTCAGTTATTGTGTGAAAGAAAACGTCTTCACCCCTGAGCCGGCCAAACTCAAAAGTTCAATGGGTTAAGATCAGGCAATGAAAGTGGTTACATTTTCATGCACAAAACCTTCGAAATTGGTTTCAAAACAACTGTGTGACGCCTGAAGATTGTGACGCCAAACCTTAACGACTCTGAAGATTGTAGGTATACTAATATATCAAAATTCAACGAAACTATACAAATAACTCGCCAAGATTTCTCACTCCTGTGTTGGAACTGTAGGTCACTCTATTCAAAATTTGAAGAGATGCAATGTACTATTACTGAACTTAAATATAACCTAGACGCGATTAGCTTCACCGAAAGCTGGCTAGATGACTCGAGCAAAGACAGGATTCGATTTGAAAATTATCATAGTTACCATTCGCTACGAAAAAACCAGCGAGGCGGAGGCATCAGCACATATATATCTAACCACATAGACTCGAGAATCATCACGGGTGCATCAATGAATCAGGATCATATAGAATCACTCTTCGTAGAACTGTAGAGATGGTAAACGTATTGTGCTTGGAACGGTGTATAGGCCTCCTACAGCCTGTCCTATATCCTTCCTAAA
>JACJUY010003308.1:3185-15881 GCA_014220935.1 Platorchestia sp. MABIK | reverse complement strand
AGCTATCAGAGCAGTAAAGAACCTAGAATATAATGCTCACACAAATGATTCATTCAAAAATTTAGAAATACTTACACTTTCGGATCTCTGCAATATCTCCATTTGCAATTTCATTCACAAAACACTAAGAAATGATGGCGACAATAGCCTAAAACAACTATTAACTGCGCAAACTGGTCATCACGACCATTTAACCCGAAATAGAAATAAATTCATGCTTCCCTGTTATTCAAAGGCCCGGTCTCAACACAGTATCCTCTTCGTTGGAACTAAAACTTGGAACTCAATCCCTGCGGAGATTCGTGAAAGTAATTCTTACAAAGTATTCAAAAGACATCTCGAATCTCACTTCCTATCAAAATACTAGTCCTAATTATGTGATTTGCCATAGGTAACACACCGATCTTCAGTCTGCTCTTAATCGTTTTATCGAATATATTGTTAAATATAACCGATTTGACCTATATTGTAAAATACAGCATCAAATATCAAGTCAATTATCTTATTGATCAGTCTATTGCGAAACTAGGTTAAGTGAATTAGGCTAAAGATTATTGTACACCTTAGAATAATGTGATGGTAGGATGCCCTAGAAGTCGCTGAACTTATTCGGGCCCACAGGTAGCTATACTCTAGTTTGACCATTGTATTAGCCTTAAGAAACATTCTACCTCTGTATCACCTGTGGTAAATAAATTGCTTAAATTGTTTAAATTGAAAGAGTGCGCTGTCAAGCTAGTTAATGAACGACATGTTTTGATATACGTTTTCGTTTCCTAATGGCTGGAGCCGATATTTATTCGAAATGCTAATGTGTGTTCATCCTCGCACCTTGATGAACAAAAATAAGAGAAAATTTCCAAATATTAGACATGGCAACCCACAACATGACCGAGGGTGTTTTGACGTTTGGCAATTGTTTCTTTGGACACTGGGATGTTTGCAAGGGTCTTTTCACTACACCACTTTGCCTTTGCCCTGGTCAATCTTTTTTTTCCGTGACTTGTGAATTGCTGACGCTCTTGCATCTTGTTCTTGTTCCGGGACAAGTCAGGTTTTAATGTAAGTTCTGCATACATTTTTAACTCGATATTAATTTTCCGCTAGACCCTTGCTTAGATGGATTTGATAATCTTTAGGTTGTGGTAAGGTTGAGGGTGATAACTTCGAGGACGATCTTTCATACTTCATAGTTTCAAGTTTGTCAAACCGACGCTGAGTGGGATAAGCCATAGATTCTGGTGCCTTCACCAAGTTGCCTTTTTTTCTCTCTTACTGTCGGTACACAGCTCAACAATAGCAACGTGTTTGTGACTCATGTAACTACGTACTTAGATAATACAAAGACGTACATTATACAAATTCATCTAAAATAATGCAGAAGTTTCAGTATTTATAAAAATACATAGACATTCATTTGAAAAGAAGAGGTTGAAAGTATTTGAGGAGAACGTTGTAGCCTCCGCTTATTTTCAACTATGTACGCATCAGCGAATAAACAGGAAAAATAATTCGTAAAAATAATAATAAAGGTCGTGGCTAAAGGATTGAAATAATTTTACAATTTTAAGGTAAAAATTGGATGAAGATGATTCTAGAATTCAAAGTTCATCGCTGTGAGTGAATATAAAATTGCAGATTCTTGTTCATCTAATTTCAGCAGCAACATTTTAGAACTTCACTACCTACACAACCGAGACCATCTCTTTATGATGTGCTAAGCGCTTGTCTTCTGTAAATAACCAACCGGTGAATAGTTATTTTTAGGTTGGTTTTCTTTTGGCTCTTTCTTACCTACGCACTACAGTGTAATTTTAGTCACGTAGCAAATTAAGTTAATTCATTCATTTGCAGATGAACAGACGATACAGACCCGAGGCTTGAAATGTTGTTACTAAATAGAGAGCCTGTAAGATATCTCTTATTGAGAACTTTTCTCGTAAATTTGGTCCTTGCAAAAGATGCTCCAATGAAATAAAAACATTTTGACAATATTTCAATTTAAGGGAAAATTTTACTCTGTTCAACATTTGGTGTTGTCTCTCAAACTGATCTTGCCGCCGCTAATGGAGGAGCATTCGCATGATTCAAGCTGGAGGCCTGAATCTCACCTTGAATAGAATTTTTTTTCATGCTTTATAAGTGGTCAAGATTATCAGGATTATAATGCACAAGGCTTTCCTTAACGAGGTGAAGTGCGCCCGTTCCTTGAGATCTGAACAAGACACGTGTCGTCCTTGATAATTTTTTTATAAAAAACTGATTTATGTTGGAGTGGCAAAATAAATTATATCCGAAAGTTGTGTTTCTGAAAAAAATTGTGTATTTTAATTTTTGGTTTTTCATCAAGCTCTGCAATGATTTCTCTTAGAAATATATGAAAACGGATTGAGTGAGCAGCTTTCACGGAATTAATCATGTTGCAAATACTATTTTTTATATTCGATCAAGCCTATACTAGTGCATACCTGTAAGTATTTCATTCATAGAGACTGAACTGAAAAATTTGCTTAACCTACGACATTCGTTAACCCACGTAACTTTGCCAAAATCAAGAGCGTTCTTCAAACTTTGGTAGCAGCGTTTCTTAATTTACCTCAGCCAGCCCTTGTATGTGAGCAGGCTGAAGTAATGCACGAACTAGCGGACCAGCTAGACGGGATATTTTCAAGGTCCCCCATCAAGGCTACGAAGAGTAGGAGGTGTTTCTCAATATTGTAAGTGTATCTTTTTAGATAAGTTCTCTATTCCTTCGCTCACATGGGTCACAGATATGTGTGTGAATTGTTTCTATCAATATTTCAAATCTATTCCAAGTATTTTCAGCTTCCTCTTTTTAATTTTCGGTTAAATAGTACCTAACTGTGGCCTTCGTTTAATTTCATCATGATTTTATTTTCTTAGTGTTACGCCAAATGATTGTGTGGATTATCATCATTTCAAGTTGCTCTTACAGTACATCCATCAAGAACGAAAACATTTCGTGTTGCAATGCTCGAACCCAGGGAACTTCATCCTGCGTTGGCTAGTTGGCAACAAAACTGGTTCCTAAAAGGCAGCGTAAAATTAACCAATCTAACTATCTAAATAAGTTTGTTTAGTTACTGCGTAGTTGATCTGACATGGAGTTAATGCGAAGAACTACAGCGCGTTTAATGAGCGACATGCTTAAAAACAGTTCACTGAGTACAGCTTCATGATCACACTCAAGGTCATGCTCTCTTCGCCTTTGCCAGATGATGTACAGTAAAGGGGCTGAATTTTCAAGTACAATTTAACTTAGACGCACAGATAAAGCTGTTCGTAAACTCTCACCTGTCGATTTGGCCATCCTATAAGCTGTTTTTTTTTTTGGTTAAACGTGGCTATAACAAAGAACTCAGCCTTGAATGCCTTTCAGTTTCCAGATGGCGTGTGCTCAAATTAGTTTTAAAACAGAATAAAAAAGGATTTTAGTTAATCAGCACTTAGAATAGCCGAGTCGATAGGTGAACTTGATCTGAGGGATATACAGCGGTTACAGCGATGTGTTAGACAATGCGGCCTCTGATGATGTCGGCCAACAATATCATTGCAATTTTATACTACAGTTTGAGGAAGTCAATTTTTCTGATAAAGCTGTGCCATTTTACCTTCTCAGTTGTGGCATGGAAAAATGTTGGCACTCTTAAATATTGAAAACATCAAATTAGGCTTTTCAAAATTCGCTTCAGCTCGTTCCAGAAATTAGCCAAAACTTTATTAACTTGTTCATTATCATTTTTAGAATTTGGGTCGAAATCAGTTTTAGATCATTTCCATTTTCATTCAGTTCAATTTGATTTTCAGTTTCAGTTCAGTTTTATTTTCCGTCTGTGCGCTAAGTCTAAAATAATTTCGAAATATTGACGCCACGAAACCAGTTGCTTAAGTAAGACGAGACAGGTGCATGGGTAAAAAAATAAGCTCCACTATCCTAAGCTCTTGATTTGAGGACGGTGCTCCTGCACCTTCAGCAACTCAAGAGGCACTGAACCATTGAAATACACAGAAAAATATCTCCGGAGATTAACGGGAAGAGAATAACGAAGCACTGCTGTTTTTAAGTGCATCTGCATTTAATTGCATCCGCATTCTCTTCGAGTTATTTGATGTGTTTTCAGTGTGTTATTCTTTACAAATAATCAGGATCACTACTACTTTTTATGAAAGTCGTTCAAGATGAGCCGGGCTGGGCGCTTTTTCTATCTAAACGTAATGTACGAATATTGGCTGACAGAACTCAAAATTACTCAATTAAAGATTTGCTCTGTTCATTCGTTGACTATGATGTTTTCTGCTCTCTTTTGCTAGCATTAATCTGCCACTCAATTCCAAAATTATTTGGACAGTGTACCCTACTGAACCCGAATAGAATCTCTTAGATTTTGTACCAAAATATGAAAAAAAGATATCAATCATTTGGGTTGAAGTTGTCATCAGATTAAGACTTGGCGTCTAGTGTCTTGTGTACTCCTTGCCAAACTTTTCGTTCATTGGACATGCTCATTGTAAAAACTCGTATTTTTGCATCCTGGGAGGAGTGACCATGAGCATTTGAACAATAGTATTTTTTTATGGTCTTCTAAATCTCTACTAAAGCCAATGCACTCGACGTGTTTCTGTCAAACTTCCCTATCTGTCTTTGATAAAACTAGTCCTGAAACACTCATCTAAAGCGCATCATTTCACAGGTTCCAGCGAATTGAGTCCGTGCTGATGGACAATGGGCGACACTCGGAGAGCCTCCGGCGCTGTTCGGACTGCAACCGACGATGTGGACGCGCACGCCGCTGCGCCGGCTGCACCAGACTCCACTCCAACTTTGCGCACGAGCTCACCCGCGCGCGGTACAGCGCACCGGACCACAGCAGAGCCATACTCATGGAAGCTGGCACTCTCGAATCTGGCACTCGAGACGGAACTACTGATGAAACCCAGAACCAGAGCACGACCACTTCTCAGTTACCTGATAACTTTAATAGATTTCGTATGGGGGGCCTCAACTGGGGCCTTTGGGGAGGGTTCATCCTAGCAACCATTATGCTTGTGCCCACGCACATTTACCTAAAAAAGTATGATTATCGGGGAGATCTGCTGGGAATATTCTTTGTTTTGACTGTGCTGTTTCTTGTTTGTTTTTCGGTATCAATGTTTCATTCCAAAACGAGAGAGATTTTGCTCCATAGGTTACATTTAGAAGAAGACATTCGCGCTTTCCCCGCATCCAGTTCCCCCTCTTCGCGCCGAAGGAGATACCGACGCAATGTACGGTTCTCATCCCGCTACAACCAGTACCCGCTTCGCCGTGTTAGGTCAACTCCAGAGCTCCAACTCACGCGACTTGCGTCTAGTTCGTCAGCCTCGACAGTACTGATGTCCCCTACCGCTAGTGCTGTCTCCCCTAATGCCCGTGTCGCCAGAAGCTCTAACTCAAATCCTGCTAATTCTAGTCACGCTGATCCTCCTCCTTACCATGTAGCCGTACTGCTGCCAAATACTCCTCTGAGACGATGTGAAACGCCTCCCCCCTCTTATGAACACATTCAATAACAAGCTCACCATAATAGCTGGAATATGCTTTAGAAAATGTAAAAATGTGCAATACGTGTAAGTGAAATTGAGTATAAAGACTTATCAACTTTACGAAAACCTTCAAGTTTACTGGGGTTGTAATCCATAAACTCTTGTTAATTTTAGATTCCACAGTTTTGGAATGAATGAAGGAATTTTTTTCGATACCCATCTGTGAGTGCTTCAGAAGATCGCTTTGAAAGATCGCTTATGACTTGGAATGATTCGGCTGAACATTTTTGTTTGTAGGTGACTAAAAAGTAATTGAACAGTGGAAAACTTGAAATAAGCTTGAGTATAGCGAAACACTTCTCTATGTTAAGTTCGAATTTTTTAGGTTTGTATAAGTCTCGTTTTTGGAAAAAGTTCTAATCTGAGTAGTTTGAGACAAAAATTTCCTCTCAACTTACACTCGAAAACTAAGTAGAAAATAAAACATTTCAGTTTTTGTGTTTTTAAATTTCAAGAATTGTATTGATTTTACGTGCTCGTAAACTTTGTTATTACAGTACACTTCAGTAAATGATGTATATTTCAGCTTTGAGATGCTGAATTAATCATGTTTACGTTGAGTTAGTGTGTAGGCTAGTGTGGTAGCATCATCTCGCCTTCCGTGCCGACGCTGTTACATCTTTTCTTTTTTGTTTGGCGCAGAGAGTTAGTTGTACTCAACATTAATACAAAGAAACAAAAATTATTCAAAACTCTGAAATATAATTCTTTAACAGAGATTCGAAATAGTTCCATAGAATCCTAAGACAGTGATGACTAGTTATTGTAAAAAAGATTTCATGATATCAGAAAACGAACTTCTTGGGCTATTTTTACGGTCATGATTGGTATTGCCTTGAAGCTTTGAAATCGTAGCGCTAAAACAAATCTGTACAGTAACTTTTTGTGGGAGCAACTCGCTTTGTAATGTAGGTAGATTTCCTATTGGCTTTATGAATATTTGTTACTTCAAAACATCCTGTTTGCCATCGGACGCGAATCTCGCTTAGACCTACGCTGCGCTATTCCTGTGTTGTGTGAGTGTTGTGCGCGTACCCCAGCTGGTCTGAGACCTGGACAACGAGGAAGCAATGTTACATTTGTAAGATTTACTCCACCTCGTGGAAAGGAGTTTTACGATCACCTTTTGTCGATATTTGGTCCTTGCCAGACGTGTTCACTGAAATGTTGTGGCGATATATTTCGCCTCTTAATAGTTTTGCTTATCATCTTGTAGTTACTGTCAAGTGAGTAAATCTGTAAAACTATCGTTAGATCAGTTTTCCACTCCTGTAGTTTTTAAGCGATGGGCATGTAGCCATTCAAATAATAAAGTTGTCCTTGTACATACAAATTGGAGAGCAGGCATGTTTATATTTTTTAAGTAAAATTACACAGTCAGCTGGATTAATACGAGGCGCGAATCTATAGATTAGGATGGAAATTATTAAGTTTATTTTGTAAGGCCGCTTTTATTTTTGTGTGAAATTCATACCGAACAATTATTCCAGTAAAAATATTGGAATAATCTGCTATCACGAAAGTTGAAATTTCAGGAAAAAGTTTGTTCAACTTACACCTGAATTCTGACATTCAGTTTGCGAAGTCTAGGCTACAGACTTGTTTTGTGTTTACGTAGCAAAGCAAAAGAAAGTAAATATCTCACAACATCTCCTTTATGAGATCCGCATCAATGAATGCCGTCGTTAATAAATCATCAATAAATATTTTAATATTTTAGTAACGGAATTAGTTGAGCTACCTAATCTTTTGGAGAAATTAGTTCGGATAGTAATGATCGCGCTCATGCAGTCGTTTGTTGAAGCTGTCGATTTCAACAGTTTTTTCATATTAATTTTTACCAAGTCTGGAGCCTCTGACATAAGTTCTTTCAGAAATCATTAATCAGAATTAAGAACTTGAATTTGTAGCGCGTTAGAGCAATGATCTTAGAATAACATCTGTGTAAGAGTGTTTTCGAATTGTTCTGTTACCACATGAAAAAGTTTATTTCGACAGCTCACATCGAGGCATCGTCTGTGCCTGGGTTGCGTGCCTTGGCAACCTAGAAATTTAGCGAGATTTTATGAACCAAATTTTGGATATTCGCTGAGTTTCATATTAAAAAGCACCTTCTCTGGTCCTCCGTTTTTTGTTCGTTTGGTGCGTTGGTAAGAGATCTTTCTTACAAGTTCGTTATCTTAATTATTGTTGCCAAATTGTAAAAACCTAAATAAAAAACCTAAAAGCGTGAAAATCTAAATAATGCTTAGTTTTAATTTTCGATGTAGGATATGTATTTCAAAAGTGCGTTTAATATTTTACACGAATATTTGACGAAGACTTGTACGGATATGTTTATTGGTAATTATTGTAAAGTCTTTATAAGTGAATGCTGATACTCTTTGAAGTTGGTGATTTGTAATCGTTGCGAAGTGCGAAAAATAAATTCGGTGGAACCTTAGCAAGTTAGACCAAGTATCGCATTTGTTGGTTGTAGAGTACAACACTCTTTGGTTTGCAGCCTTAGACACTAGTCAAACAAAAACAATGTTTTGAAGTTAAATCCGTGAATTGCGAAAAATGAAAATTCTTTGAAAATTAACCTTTTATAAAGATTTTTGCTAAAAACCTCATAGTTTTTCAGCTATTAGTACTTTGTCTTCGTGGAATTTTTCGCCTCCTTTGATGCAGTACTTTAAATATATACTCCATTCATGTAAAAATAAAGAAAAACATGTAATAAGAACCTTTTAGCCAGTGCTTCTTGTTGACTGATTAGAGACCACGCTGATCGATGTAAGATTCAATTTAGCATCAGTAATTTTGAAACCTAAGCTAATTCTTATACTCAATTCCTTACACTTTCCTGTTAAGTGTACACAGAATGCGAGTGTAATTACGAATATAAACCTGTTCCAAACATCGTTTTAGCTCGAATCATTTGTTTCTAGTTAATTGGTAGGTGTATCACTTTTCTATTTTCATACAGTCAATTTACTCGATGAATTTGTATTTTTACTGATGGAGGATTTAGTTTTATGTTTGTGATAGTGAGCGAATGCTTAAAGCGTTCAATTTTTTCTCGTCATTTTTATGCGAGAGTTTTATACGGAGCTCTGTATTTTGTTTCACTTCGAAAACGAATATTTTCAAATATGTATTTAGAAAAACACGGTACAGAATGTCTCTTAAAATCGACTGTTTTGAGAAATACGTGCAGAATTGGACAATTATTTCCAAATAAGTGTTTATCGAGTAGGTAAATACAACAAGACAGTGAAACTAAACAACATGATTTGGTGTTACTATTGTTGGCATAAAGCAGTACGCTGTTGACCCATTTGTTCAGAATATTTGAGAAAGATTATTCAGTGTACGTTGCTAGTATTTTTTTGCGAAAACTCCAGTGCAATTCTGAAAAGAATATCTTTTGTGATTGCATTTTCTTATATTTGCGATGGGAAAGTGAGCGTTTGTATTATTAACATAATAAAGTTTCAAATCTATTTCGAGATTGTTTCCCAAAGAATTAGTTCTTCGTGGAGTTCAGAGTTGAACACTTACATTTATTGATTTAGCAGAGCGTGGAATTAGTATAAGTCTGCAAAATATATTTATGGTTATATCCGTCACTTGGATGATATTGACTATTGAAATCTATTTATATTTTTTGTTTTGTTGTTTAAATATTATTTGTTGCAGTAAAAGCTTTAACTTTTCTGCCATATGCGAGGTGAAGAGTTAGGTGCCTGGAGTGGCAAAGAAATGCTCTAGTACAAATCTCGTGTTACATGACACTGACTTCCTTTGAAATTGAAGCAGTTCCATGTTACTTGAACTCAGCATTTAACTTATCCGGGGAACGAGCTTCATTTGTTTCGTATCGCTATCCCATCGTGAGAATAAGAGAACTGTAAAACCCTAGAAACTAGTTTCAACTAGTGGGCTTTCAATTGTCTCGCTAGTGATCGTTTATATTGTTACAACGTTTGCATTGCTCACTTGAAGTCTTGTCATGCATGGTGCTGAACACATAGCCTCAGCACCCTAACACAGTCTGCATGGTGTGGCTGTGATAAGTTTCATTATTACATTAAAAATTTCATGCAAGCTGCTTGCTTGACTCTGTGTTCAGTTGAATTCACGTTGTGCTTACGATAAATCTGAGTCTCTTGCCTTTTTTCGATTGATTCAAGTCGTCATTTGTACTTGTAACGACTATTTCATCTGCTAAATCCATTTACTTTCCTATTATCAGTAATCAGGATTATGTATGCATTTGAGCACGTGTATTAAGTAGTATTCGGATTAGTTAATTCACTGCATGCTGTAAAATGTGAAATTGTGGATCATAAATAGAATGAAATCCAAATCCTTTGAACGTCGACTGATTAATCCTTTCATAAGAATTTGGAAGTTTAATTTTCTTGGATAACTTTCTCATTTCTCCTTCAGTTTCCTTTGCGCGCACATAGAATTAGCGCTCCCCCGGGGAAAATGTGAGGTCCCGAGCTGAGAGTTTGTTCAGCCTTTTTTTTGCTGAAGTGAAATATGTCTTTTGTTTTGTTAAGGACCATATTTTTTCGCTTAATTGCTGTCTGTTTTTCAGCACCTCTAACTTTAATTTTTAACTTCGATCTTGTTTCTTAGCCTTCCTTCTTACCTATGCGCAGGAAATCTTGTGTGTCGGAACCCACTTTGTGCGAAAATATCGCATTCTTTTAACTCCATACTAAATGGTGCCTTCATCCCTGCTTTCTTTGGAACTTCTTTGTTACGGTTAGTGAGGCTTAAACTAATCGAAAGTAGTTTGTGCAGCCACTGTAGTTCTATTTATCTGATGTTATTGATTTAAGTTAGATGAATAAGAGCGTCGTATGAGATTCATGGCATTTTGCTATATGTTCTTATGCAATATACGTAGAGGATAAATGATTCAAGACAGCACTAGCTTACTATGTTTCTTTGTTGTTAATGGTAAATTTTTTTCCCGTTTTGACCAATCTATCTATTTAGAACAACTTGTGCAGTCACTTACGTAAATTTTTTCGGCAAATGGCCTACTTATGAATGTCTGTGGCCTTATTCTACAGAGAATGTCTGTTTTATGAGCCATTTAGAACGTTTTTATGAGTTAATTGTTCAACTATTTTGAAAATTATTCTTGAGTTTAACTGAAAAATTATTGTGATTTTCAACGAAAGCACTAACGAAAGGCAGTTTTGTGCCGTTGTTAATGGCAAGGGTTCACGTCAAATATGTTTCATATTAAATTACCTTTTTTAGGATTACTCAAGATGTTTGTACGTATAAGTTAACATGGTTTAACGATAGTTTGAAATGAACTTATCTAGATATTTTACATCAGTACACAAAAAATTTCTCAATATCAAAATCAATTTTAACGAAAGTGATCAATCTGGTCGGAGTTGCAGGAAGTCCTGAATATTGAAGCCCTGTCTCTTAAATTCATACATCGTTTGGTGCTGAATGCTATCATGTATATATAACTTTGAAGTTCAAGCAGTTCCACGTTACATGAGTCTAGCATTTAACTCAACCAGGGAACGAGCATCATTTGCTTCGTATTGCTATCTCATCGTTAAAATAAGGAACCATAACAACCAAGATAATGGTTTCAATACGTTTCCATAACACAAAATTAAACTCATGTGATGACTATCAGTCGTTACTGTGAAATAAGTGAACAGAAATTTGTATCGCTAATTGATGTGCTATGAGAGCTAAGAGGACACAAAAGAGTGAGGATGAGAAAGGTGAGATGAAACGAAACTCTGTACTTTCTCTTGTAAACTTTGGATATGAAACCCAATGTGTTCTTGCTGTCTAGTGTAATCACTCAATACTTAATAACGCTTATAACTATGTAGATAATGTTGGGTCTAGTCATTAAAAGTGGAATGATGAAGCACACAGAAAATCAGTTGTGCTTGAAGTTATTACACTGTTAAAAACGATACTTTCTTCTGCTAAAACGATAATTTCACTGCCAAAAAAAGTTTGCCTCTCATCAGCCACTAGCCAATCTAAAAATAAAGTTATTAATTGGTAAATAAGTGTCAATTTTTCTTATGTAGTATGGAGTATATAACAATCAGTATAAAATTTATTTTATCGCTCGGTTCTAAATTTAATACGCAATCTACATCTGCACTTTACGATACATCTACACTATACAATACATCTACACGGTACAATTCATCTACACTGTACAATACTTCTACATAGTAAAATACATCTACTCTGTACAAGACATCTACACTGTACCATTTATCAATACTGTACAGTGCGTCTTGACTGTAATCTATTCAAAAGAATCTCTCACGTGTAAATTGACAGCTGGAAAACAATTGTTTTATCATTGGGAGAGCGAGTGTATCACATCCGAGGTGAGTTGGTAGTGTCTGCACTCGTCAATACATTTTGAACGATTGTTTCCCCGTTTCATCTGTTGCTCTCAGGAGCATCAGCTGCGCATGTGACAGGAATCGCTGATGAAATCAGCATGTAGTTTGAAGAAAAACAGTCTTTTCTTCCTTCTATACATTAATTCTCATTTGATTAATCTATTCAACCGGTGTCGACTGCGAGTTTCTTCTTTTCTACATAGTTCATATTTTTATTTGAGTTTAAATTTTTGGCTCTCTGATGTGCTTTCTGCCACTCAAAGCATTCTTTAAACAAATTTGGTTGATTATGTTAAGCGCATATATACGCATATCACATATGTACTTGTATAGTCAGTAAATAAGCCTGTTTATTACATCATTTGAAGTTGATTGAATTTAGCGCTGTCCCCTTATCACGATGCCATGATTCATCACAAGCCTTGCCCACTTGTAAGCTCGCTGGAAGTTTCAGTTGTGTACTTCCCGTCGTACTTCAGTCCCGTCATTGAAATCGAGCTACAAGTTTTCTCACTCATCCAACGCTGGTGCCCAAATTTAGTGTTGGATAAATTTTATAATAGCATGGATCTCGCTAATTCGTGATTTTATCAAGTTCAACATTTATGATTTTTCTACACATGCAAGCTTCATCCACGCGCATTTGGACGCAACTAAAACAAAGATGCCAATTTTCCAAAAA
>JACJUY010003307.1:77031-88609 GCA_014220935.1 Platorchestia sp. MABIK | reverse complement strand
CAGCCCTGGGCATCATAGAGGCACGCAAGCCCCCTCCCCGCGACAAGGGCGAGATGGCGCGAGGGGGGATGTATTTGCAAACTGCATGAGTGAGCTAACAATACAATCCTTTCATAACTTCATCACATTGAATGAGCTTGGCATTTGCTATGAATAGATTTACATTTAGGAGCCCCAACCCACCCTTCAGGCGACTCCAATTTCATTACACCAAAATTTTGAATAACTCAAAAATTTTACCTATGCGGAACTTATGATCAGAAAAAAAACATCAAAAGCTAGGTTATTTTTACTCAATTAATGCCTCATTACAAATGCAGTAAAATACGGTGAAATTAGAGAAGAATAAGTGGTGGTCCATAAAAAAATTTCATGTTGTCCAAATAAAAACGAAGCTAGACGCCTATCAAGCACAATATTAAAAGGAAAATTTAATTCATCTAAAAATTCCACGAGTATAATAACAGAAATGTTTGACTGAACATATCTAACCCAGAGAAGCTATAACCAGTGTCATATTTACGTAGATGGTGAAAAGTAGATTAGAACATTAGATTAAAAAATACTCAAGAAAATGAAGGCAGACAGCATACTGTTATCACTCATCTAGAATTACGCATAACGAGCGCCACATTGCTCGAAGTCTTTCGTTTAGGTATGTAACCTCGTCTGCCACACTCGCGTCCTGTAAAAGTGCTTCCTCTAACTTATCTTTCAAACTGTACACCGTATAGTTCCATTTATCTCATTTAAAAACAGAAAGTAGTAGTAGTAACATAGGTTTACTAGCGCTTTAGTAGCTCCGACTATTTCGCGCCGAAGGTCTCATAGTTTCAAAGACACCACAATTCTACATCATCTCTGAGATAGTATTATAAGAAACTTTATTTCGGTGGTCAACACAATTTCTATTGCCTCTACACACACAATTATATTTGTTTGCACAAGCACATTACAGTTTCTCACTCAATAAGCATGATCCATTCTACAGGTCACACTTGCAAAAAGTATCGGTATACACCGCGAGTTGATACAAACAAACGAGATTTTTAAATTTGAGCAGAGTAAAGAGTGCAAGAACAGCTGGGACCCCAAAACGGAGGCTCCAGCTACCCGCCCACACTATGGCCGAGCGTCTTACCCATGCTGGAACCCCCTCACAAAGACAAGAGTGGCAGCACGGTACGCTCGGCTATTTCTTCCCTCAAGTTACAACATCGGCGTGAGTTCGCACTTACAAAGTGCACAAGAATTTTCGTTTTCAGGGCATAAAAGCTCGTTATATTTTACTAATCAAATCGCTTCGTGCAAGAAAGGTCACCAGCGCACCGAGGTTGAAAAGAGCACGGAGGGGCTCACGAAGGATCCCAATGTGCAGCGACGGGGCGTCCGCATCTCGAAGATGAGGGAAGGATTCTCTTCTAGCAGCAGCAAAGTTTGGACATTCGGCAAGTACATGCAGCACCGTTAGCGGTACATGACAGGTGTCACAGCGCGGCTGTGGGCGACGCTCCATTAGATGACCGTGGGTAAGTCGGCAGTGCCCGATACGCAACCGCAGTTGAATTTCCAGGAAGCAGTTGTAAAGCAGTTGGATTTCCAGGATCAGAGGGCATAGGCAGAGCTGAAGGTTGAGGCCCCCGTAAACTAAAATGCTCTCTTGGGCCAGAGGTCTTCTCAGAAAAGGTTGCAGGCAGAGGTCTTCGCTCGAGGGGAAGTTCTGCCTCATCTCGTGCATGCCGCTGAGCTAACTGGCCTAGTGTCACACGGCGGGCGCAGGCTGTGATCCTTGCCCGGATCGCTGGGTAACCTCAGCATAGGACATGCGAGGAGACAAATACCGTGAAGCTACAATTCTTTTGACCTCTCCGTAACTAAGGTTTTCTTTCACCTGGGTCGCAAGAATTTCAGCTTCCATTTCATAGAATCTACAAGATGTTGAGCTAGCCGGATGTGGGTCTTTACAGTTAGCACACCGGGCTGGTTGGCTGCAAGGCAGTTCATGCTGCTCCAAAGCACAGTGAGCGCAGACACCCCGCTGGGCGCGACACGTCTTAGCGCCATGTCCAAAGGCCTGACATTTAAAACATCGCCGCGGCTTAGGCACGTACTGGCGCACCTGACACCGGGTCCATCCAATTGCAACGGCAGCAGGTAGTTGGCAGCAGTCGAACGTGACAATATACACTGGAGTTGGGACCAGCACACCAGTCACTTTCTTCTTAATACAATAAATTTCTCTGGCCCCAAAGCGTTCCAGCTCCTCCAATATACGTCTGTATATCTGGGGCGATTTGTGTACCATATTGTACCCATTGTTTGGTTAAGACGTTCATTGGGGCTAACTGTCACCTCTACCCCCGCAAGGGATTTAATAGTAGTGATAGAGCGGCTTTGGTGGTGATTTCTAACCTCCACCAACAGACTGCCATTACGAGCTTCTGCGATTTTGGCAGGTTCGCCTGCAAGCCTGTTGCAGATCTCTCTATAGGCCTTGGCAACATCCACTTCGGCCAAGGGAGAGTCATTGTTGGCTTTTATTATATGAAATTTCTTGAATTCTCAGATCGAAGGCGGCGCCAATGTCGATTTTTCTTTTGGGGCAAACTTAGCGGTCGGCCACTAGAGGTGGGATCCGCACGATTTGAAAGATGATCTGGTCGATATGGTTCATAAGTCAGTTCTCTGTCTTCATGTCCGCGAGTTGCTCCCTCACTCACAGGTTGGTGCTGTGACGATGGTCGCATCTGCGGCTCTAAAAGGGAAATCCGGGTATCAACGTCCATATCAGAGGTCCGGGTCGTTACCGAGATGCCAGTGTCAGCAGTTACATTTGTTGACGCGAGCTCACAGTTTAAGGTCCCTCTTTCAGGAAGAGTCGCCCCTCCCCTATCCAGACTGGCTCAGGCCGGAAAAGAGACCCCCGAGTGGTCAGTAGCCTTCTGGTACATCTCTGTACTTAGGCGGGCGCACACTGACCAATAGGGAGTAAATACTCCCTCCCACCGTCAGCCCCAGCCCGTGGCAGTCCCCGTGTATGCTCGGGATAACGAGGGACTTTATAACCCGTAACTGCCGGGGCCTGGTTTATATTTACATGGGAAACCTCACCCATGGTCCCCCTTTTATCAAGCTGCTCCTGTTGAGCCAGCCTACCATGGTTGAACCTACCAGAACCAGGGCCCCGGCAGTATGGCCTCAAACTTTCGCGGCAGCACGCAAGCCCTCCCACCACGGCAAGGTAAGGACATGGGGAGGGTTAAAAACAGAAAGAAATAACTTATTTTGGTATTGATAAATCAATATTGCAAATACATTAGCTTGCTAAATAATACGAATACAACATATCTTGTACGTATTTCTATTCTTACTTTCTCTGATTATAGACCACAATGATGAAAATCACGCAGAGCAAAAGGATGCCTACTTCATGGTTAGTGTTCTACAACAGACCTGGATAAATGCTATCTTGAGTTCAAGTAGCAGAACGATTTATTTATCAGGATTATCATACATTGAGATAAAGTTCCCTCTCGCTGTGAGTAAATAAAAAACCCCATCAAAAGTTATTAAAATATATAAGAGTTAGGTTCAGTCTCTTAAATCATAGTTATACATGGAAAATTAGCGATATGATACAAAGCAAAATGGAATTCGAAACCAATAAGGGCGGTAGTACAAACATTCAAGTCTCCGTAGAGAGAGACATCAGGATTGGCTAAAAGAAAGATTCAACTTTCATTCGAATAAAGATGAAATTTTACAAAGCCAGATTAGATTAGATATTAGTTTGAGCCTCCCTAACCGCAACTAAGACGTTTCAAAGAGAGGAAGGAGGAATGCAGCATTTAGTTTGGAGTTAAAGGAACGCGGCTACACAGTAAGTTGAGAAAGAAGTCCATGAAAGAAGATAAAAGTTCAAGAAGAAGTAGATGGCAAAAATAGGAAAGCAGTGAACCGAAAAAAAGATGGCCCATAACAAAACAAAAAAAAAACTATTCTATGTCAACAAAAGGAAGGCCCACCTAACCGTTAGCTCGGGACCTCACATATTCCATTTGGAAGTGCAAATTCCCATAGATCCGATAGTTGTATTCCCATGAGGGGCGTAAACACTGGAATGCGTGTTTCCGCTACATAAGTAATTCTAAAAGGTGAATTTAAATAAAAAAATCAATCTACTTAAAGTAAAAACACAAACCCACTTTTACAACAGATCTATGAAGTAGTAGCAAGGTTTCTGCAACATTAAAGCGAACCACCGCCGGCCACGGAATAACTCGCAATAGCATAACCACAGAACACTCTGAAGGATATATTTTTTTAATTGAAAGTTTGCTTCAAAAACAAAAGTAAAGGTTTTTCATCCGAATAACACAAATGACATGCATTTAAATGCTTGATTTTCTCAAGAACATCATACAATTTCCATCTGTCATTCACAGTCCACAAACATCCAGGCATAAGATATGCGTACATCATTTGTGCCGCCATCTTCCTCATCACAAAAATAGAATTACGCTTTACAGATGAAAGATTCTGCAGAGATATTTTGATGCTTCACAACAATGAATTGGATGCGGTGTGATGCGGATGTTGTTCTATGATCGAAGCTAAGAACAAAATTTAGCACCTACTAAGGTCAAAAACTAAACCCCACAGCCGGCAGATCTCTAGGTACGTATCAGAAAGAAAAAGATGCCTACAAATGAAAGAAAGGTTGTTTTCAGAAAGTACACCGTACAATTAAAATCAACTGATCCAAGTAATCAAATTCTTAATAACACTTGACGCAAAATTGCTTCAGCAGATCGGATCCTGAACGCTTGTCACTGGCTCACGATAAGCTCAGCAACTGTCCAAGGGTGACCGCGGTAGAAAGTCTGCAAAATACAATGAATTAGACACACTATAGTCATCAGAACATGGCTCTGTATTTGACATGACATTGAATACTACTCCTTGGTTTATTAGATTATGCACAGTGATCAGCCGTTCTACCTCCTATTGGAGGAACGCCATAAGCTACGCTATTCCTTTTTATTCCGTCAGCAAACAGGGAAGATGGTCGCTCAAAAAAAGAAGTTTTCAAAGTGAAGATCTCGAGTAACTTCAACAATTGTGTTGAGTTTGAAGCTGAGGCAGCACAACACACTCCAGTTAGGTACGGAGCACTCTGTACATAAAACATGGAAAAAATAACTGTACGACAAAGGAAAAAGTAAACAATTGAAACAAAATGCCTGCTTGATTTACTCATCACTTTCAAAATAGAAAAAGTGCTTAAGTGAAAAATTTCATAACATTCATACATTTTATACTTGAGAACAATTATTGTAGTACAAAAAGTTTGCACCGTAGTGGATGTCTCTGTAGTGGATATATCTCTGACAAACGCCGAGGAACTCGAGTAGCTCTACCCTTCTTCTAAAAAATGTAGAATTTAAAAAAAATTGAAGGAGAGTAACAACTGTTCATTTTTATCAGGATGTAAAACAAGGGAATGAGAATAGTAAAAAGTTATAGTACTCGACAATGGGAGAGATGGAAGTAAATTCCCTTCAACATAATTTTCATAGAAGAGTCAACACTAGATTTCATTTCTACTTAAAGACATATTATAGATTACCCTAAACAACTGACCGAGCAAAATGACTTTGAAATCAGGCTGTGAGTGTTGGCTGCTTCAGAGGAAGTCCGACGAGTTGAGAGTGAGCTGATCCCATAAGAAGTTTGTGATGAAGTACTGGGAGCTGCTCTTTGTGTCCAGGTTGAAGGGGATCACGTCCTTTTTGTCAGGCCTTGCTATGACTGGTGCTCACATTAAGGAAACGTCTCAAAAGGACAATCCACGTGAATGCTATCAACGTCAAGAGTGTGGTAAAATATTTAATGGAATACATATAATCTGAAACAAGTTCAGATACTCAAGCCATTCATGCATGTACAAACTAGCTAGAATTACAGGTGGCTCTCCTGTGGTGCAGCACTTTAATGCGCGGGAGGCTCAGAGTATGCTTTCTGGAGCAAAGGATTTCCAAAATGCTGTAAAAACTCCTGCCTCCTGTGAGGGGTCGTGTAAAAGCGCCATATGTAAATATTTCAAAGATTCTTATTGATTACTGGTGTTAAAATCACATCAGGCAAATATTCACAGAGTCACATTGCAAAGTCACCAATATTCATCCCATACAGGTAAATAATGCTTAAATATTCAAGGTCAAAACATATTTGTTTTGTTGAAAAGTGAATGGCATTATTTGTTTGATTTTCAACATTCAGATTACAAATTTCCAAAACTCTTAAATTTCTCAAGGATAAAATAACAATAATCACCAGCATATCGAATGGCAAGCAAGTATACCTACACATAATCAAATTTACTTAATCAATTGTGCAAAAAAATTCCTGTGTATTTCATGATAGTTCTTCAAGATTCTCCAGCAGAGAAAAATGTGAGGCCATTTTGAATCCATCAAATCTATCGTTTAAAATTATGTATGAATAAAAAGCCTGAAAGAGAAGGCTAACCATGATTTCATTCTTTAAAAGCTGCACCTTGAATTCTAGACGATGATGATGAGGTAAATATTAAAATGAATCATAATTTGGAGCTCAAACATAGGTGACCGCAACAAATGGAGGAACACACATGGATAATAATGAATCGATAGCATGAAAGACTAAATTAGATTAAATGAGGTAGGTAACCGTAGGTTCAGCCTCCCTAACAACAACAAAGGTGTTTCAAAGAGAGGACAGAGGAAGGCACCATTTAGTATGGAGTAAAGGGAATGCAAACTTCATGCACAAGGTTCATTCCCATAAATATCCCTGGTGTATTGGAACAGTAAGGTAGGAAGGAAATTTATGAAACAAAAAAATGTTGAAAAATAAAGTAGTAGGTGCTGAAATACAGGACTAAACAGTAACTAAAAAGATGCTCCATAACTAAACAAAAAACTTGTTCTATTTCAACAGGAACATGAAAGAAAAATACCAACACCCCAGTATTAAACCTAGAGCACATGTCAATAGTTGTTGGGCAACAGCACATGACAATGGTACAAAAATGGGGCATGAAGAGACAACAAAAAAGGCATAAAAGGATACAACCACAGACTTCATTCTCGGGAGAGTCATATTTCCATTTGATGCGTGTCAGGCAACTGTAAACGTTCATTTTCTTCCTGATGGCAGTACAAAAAAGTAAATTAAGTCATTAGGAGAAAGAAAGAACACAAGAATATATTAAAATTACACATTCAAAGAAAAATAAAAACCTACAAGAACATTAAACAGATAACTGGCTGTTCATCAGTGGCTGTTGGAAAACCTGTAAAATTTCATTAATGTAATTTGAAGATACTTACATTACCTTCTGACTTACTATCACCAGAGAGAATTCAAATTGAAAAGGCAGGTAGTAGTTTTAGAACAACTAATATCTATGAAAGTAAAAAAAATTAAGGCTGGTTACCATGCTTGTTAAAATAAAATAAATAATAGACATTGTTTTTGCAAATATTATATTCAGGGCATGGAAACTAGAAGTAAGGCTGGTGGATTGTGAACACAGTCAATCCTCGGGTTATATTCATCAATACTTCACATATAAAGATCAAATTCAGTCCTACCTAATGATAACATGAATCAAGCCCTTTATTAACTGAACAACTGGGACTGATTTCCACTTGCACAAGTTAAGATTCACTTCAGATGATGCCACATAACTAGACGATCAATTATAATGAGAACTTGATGCAGGAATTACTTGGTTTGGTGAAGCATAGAAGGGCAGTGAGAGGACAGCTGCTTGCACTGAGCACTGATGCTCGTCAGGCGTTGTTGTTGTGCCATTATCTGCTCCTTGGTTCTTGCTGTGGCAGCTTCACATGACCTCTGAACACAAAAGCATTCAATGTCAAACTCAATGCTTGACAAAAATCATCATATATTTTTTGATGAGAATCTCTGAAGATAGAAAAATGTAGATTTTATTAGTGTAGGAAGGCACAACTAGAGTTAGAATGAAGTTGGTTGCATATTTTAAACACAAGCTGTGAAATTAAGAGAAATCGGAAGATTACAAAAAATCTAGTTCTAACTTTTCTTAAGCGGACAATTTTACAACTTTCAGCTCAGGACCTCATATTTTCCTCCTGGGAGAGTTAATTGTCAAAGATAAAATAATTGCATGCTCCTGAGAGAAAATAACATGAATAATAAATGAAACTAGTTTTACATCTGAAGTCCAGACAGAATAAGCAATTTGTTTTCTTAACAAATTCAAGTGGTGTACAGTAAGCATTCATTTTACAGTAAATTTGCGTTCCTGAAAACCTTACTGCAAACCAAAAGTACTGTATACCGAACCTATTATAACTTGTAATAATAGGGAATGTGTTCCAGTATGTGGAAAATCACCTGTACAGACATGAAAATAGTCAAATAAAAAACGAGTGAAGTACTGCACAAAATAAACAGAAAATACTTTCATTTACCTTTCATTCACCAGGTTTTTACCTCATTTCAAGATTTACTTGTTCAGTGGGAAACACAAAAAAAGACTTATTGTTGTGGTGGCCGCATGGCGTGGTGGCACTAAGGTAGAGTATAAACAAAATACAAGCGGATAACATCTTAGTGAATTTTTCTTAATGCAAAAAGAATCAAGAGTAGTAATTACCAAACATCACAACTGTGAATTCACGAGATAACGAAGTACCTTATAAGGAGGACTAAGTTTTCTTGAAAGTGGCAGCAGAAAAAAATTGAACACAAATTTTTCATTCAATGTCACGGTGATTTAAAAGCAGCTAGAAAAGTTAGCTACTATTCATTTGAAACATTTTTCCTCATATCTTTGATGCAATTCATCCAATAAACATTTCAAAACATCAGTGGCCATAATTCATGAAGATAAAATTATGAATATGTGACATACTCATTATCAGAAACTCACAACATTTTGCATGAGCATGTCAATGTCAGTCTTGAGGCTGGTAATCGCAGGACCTTGCAGTGCAGTCCTCAGCTCGGCCAGCTGCTCCTGCTCGGCTGCTTCTGTGCTTTTCAGTTCTGAAATAACGCAATTGAAAACACTAATACAGAAATCCCCCTCAACCTCCACCACAAGCATTTGTTCCCATGCTATACACGTAAGGCAGAATCTAAAGATAAGGAGGTACAAGGTTTTCAAACCTTTCCACAGTAGCTCATTAAAATTTACTGAGATTTTTACTGAAGTTTTAAGTACCTGAAGTCAATTCAATTGTTTGAAATTTTCCATGCACACACCCTTGAGTGAAACTTATGGTACCAATACAAAAAGTTTCGTTACTCTAATACATAACCGAAAAGAAAAATTTCCACATGCTGAAAGTTCCGTATTATACCCAAGTAATTTTCTCCTAAAATCAGAAGTTAGCTATTTTGAGGGTATATTTTTCTAATATAAAAAGAGCTAAAGCATTCAAGCCTGAGAAAATGCTGTGCTTAGTCAGAATTTTTCAAATTTTTAAACCTACAACTCATAGTTTTAGTACTAGTAAGGCAATTACCATATGAGTTTGAGGTCTAAATGCATAACATATGAATGCACCAGCCTTAATAGTGATAAACGAATTTCATTTTCCACTCTGATAATTAAATATGTTTTGCAATGGAGAGGTTTAACTTTGATGGTGTATAGAAATAATGCACTATTTAATACCATAAGGTAAAGTTTAATGAAATTTAAATTTATACAAATAAAAAAACTGTTAGGAGACATTTGTCCTTGCATTGCTTCAGAAGTTTTTCCAAACACTCTGTAAATTTTAAACAGAAATAACAATGCACCACATCTCTCATGTATTGAAATCTTTTTCAGCAACAGAATAGGATAACTGGCAACAATCTTAAATACACAGAAATTATTAGTACTGAAGAACACATGTACATGTAATGAACAATATGAGACAGCATTATTATGCCTGGACACAAGAAGCCTCATATTTCAGTCAAATTTTATTTACATATTAATACTAAATTTGTCCTACATTAATGACTTGTTGCCAAAGTTACAGCAACATTAAATTTGGTCTATCATATCCTGAAATTATATTCTATGTGATCTATGGTAGGGGACTTACCAGATATTGTTTCTTTTAGCTGCTCTTGAGCCAAATCAAAATCCTGTCTCAGTCGATCAAGCTGCAAAATACCATCTTCAACAGATTGAATTGAAGGCTGGTGCGTTTCTAGCTTTTGTAAATATTGACTACTTAAATTCTTGACGTTTGTTAATTGCACAAATAGTTCTGATAAATCGCACTGCTTTACGTGAAAATCAGTGTTAGAATTTGAAGTCATATTCTTGGGAAAGTCAGCACACCCACTTTTCACAGAGATATTGGATGTCATTTTGAACAACTGCCTGGAAATTAAAACAATCAAGTACATATTACCAGAACAATTTAAAACAAAATGATGAGTGTGGTACATGTTAATAAATTCTCTGCCAGTTTGCAAAATTACCATAATACATGGACCACCAAAAACTGTACATAATTATACTAATTATATCTCAAAAATCAAATCTCAATAAAGATTTTAAAATTAGTTAATGCCTAAAAATTATCAAATTCATAAATAGCCCTATCTATACTGATAGTAGATCAACCAGTCATGCCTTTTACTCACTTTATGTTTTTGAAATCATTTAATTTAAATTTACATGTTTTATGTAGATTTAATAAAGAAGATTAAAATTTAAGAAAAAGATCTTTCTCATAGCTGTCAAATCTAGAAGATTTATTATGCTTGTCCCTAGCAGTTGGTAGTCAGTCTAAATGTGATGCTGGCAAAGCAAAGTTAAATGTGTCTCTGCAGGTAATTCTTGGTGGTGGCTAATGCTGGTTGTCATAGCTTCCATGGTTTACTTATACAATCTGGTTGGAGTATCATTAAAGAGAGGAGTTCATTTGGAAGCAGACAAAAGACTGTTGGTGCAAGGTAAGAATTAAATTTAATTCACAAAAAATGAACAACAAATACTAAATTTAATGTTATTTTCTTCTCACCAAAATATAAATTATACAGAATATACAGAATACAAAGCTCATGAATAATTCCCACCATGAATATAAAACTCAGAACCCTACAATTTATTGCTAGCTTTATGCATTACATAAAAAGTTTCTTGTTTACAATATTATCTATTCAAGTATATTGTTATCTGCATTGTAAAATTTTAGAAGTAATTAAAATTTTTTTAAATATCCCAATTTTAATATCATATTAGTAATAATAGCATTACCATAATATAAAATGGTAATTATTCCAAAATACTGAAAGTTTTTCTTTGAAACCGATGGTAAGTATATTTTCTACAATAAAAAAAAATTTATTTTATCAAGAGCTTGTTAAATAGTAATTGAAATAGTTTTCTACATAGCATTGACAAACTGAATGATCATTCCTTTGATGGTTTCCTTCTTTGTTAAGTTTATTGTTCATTTGTACATTTATATCTATGTATATAATCATATATGGAAAAAAATTGTTTCATCAATATTTGGAAACAAAAATATTA